>JAOTQE010001160.1:0-11431 GCA_025631205.1 Nesometra sesokonis
AAGCTCTGCTTTCTGGGTATCGCCCCTCTTATTATATTGTAATTTTCTTTTTCAATATACTGTATATTATATATATATATAAAAGAGAAATAAATGTTGAATTGAATTGAATTGAATTAAAGTAAAACAATACAGTCCATTATTTAAACATACAGTAATTAAATAAAACCGGTTTTATATTTTAAAATAAATTGCACGTATGAAAAATAATATATATAGTACACTATATAGTAATTATATAAAACTTTTTTTACATTTTAAATTAAATATTTTTACTTGACACCGGGGCCCCTCCTATCCAGCTGTAGTAGATCCGCCCCTTATTTTTATTAAACATTGTAATTAAATAAGTATAGTTAAATTATACTAAGGTAAAACAATATTATCATTATTTAAACATACAGTAATTAAATAAAACTGGTTTTATATTTTAAAATAAATTGCACATACGAAAAATAATATATATAGTACACTATACAGTAATTATATAAAACTTTTTTTTTACATTTTAAATAAAAGTGCACTTAAAACAATACATACAGTAATTCAATAAAATTGGTTTATATTTTATAACTAATAATGTTACATAAAATATATTGTGGTTAACTTTATGTAGCATTTTGTAACAAGTTTCTCTCTGGAAGTCTGTACAATTATCATGGGTTATCTTTTGTCTGACAACACTAAGAAAATCAAATCAAATATTTCAAATTAAATTGGACTTACATATAACAATACAATAATTAAATAAAAACACACATGCTGTATTGTGTGGCTGCCAATGTACTGTATTTCATCATGGCGACTCGTAAAAGAACCACACAAGTATACAAAAAGTCATTTCAGTATAACTCCGTATACACTAAAATTGTTTTTAAAAGGACGTTATTGTAAATGTTGAGAAGTCGGCCATAGCAGAAAAAAAAACAAAGTTTGTTTAAAAGAATTAGGAATAGAAATGATGTTGCCTGTTGTTTTAGTATAAAGCCAAACACACTAATGGACATTCTTAAAAAGAAAGACCTTATTGTAAACGTTGAGGGGAACTTGACCGTATCAGAAATTCAAAATAACAAAGTTTGTTCAAAAGAACCCAGGAATGAAGAGGATGTAGCCAGTCGTTGCAGTGTAAAACCAAACACACTAACGGACATCCAAAAAAAGAAGGACAATATTGTAGATGTTGGGAAGTCGGCCCTAACGGGAAACTTAACCGTATGAAAATGATATCCTTTGGCAATGTACAGTAACATGACTGTTAATGGGAGAATGAATATCAAAAGTAGCTACCGTTAAGAATAGCTGAGTTTATCAAAAGGAAACTTTTAGCCTGGCCACCACCATAGACTGCCTAGAATTTGCAGTCAACATCGTGCTGTTGCCATATGAACTTGTGCTATCTAGGCCCAACTTGCCCTACCTTATCACTCTTTCACTGTGAGTCAAATAAATTTGAATTTGGCTACTTCGAATGCCACATCAGATTCAACTTGGGTGACTGACTGTAAATTGTCTTATTATTGTCTTATAGTTTTCAAGTAAAGCCACTGCTTCAAATGTCTATTAATACTCTTAGACTTTAGGGTCTGTATATCTTTGCTTCACTTGTCTCAATGCTTCATCCACAAGGGCACCAGGATCTTTAAACAGAGCTTTATGTTCAGACATAACCTCTGACATCATTCTATTGGTCTTCTGTACCATTCTCTTGGATTTGTTTACTACCACTTTTGTAAAATCTTGTTGATTCCTCCATAAGCGCAATTTTCTTGCAATTAAGGCTTTTCTAAATCGGACCTTGTCTAACGTTTCTTTGATGTTATAGTTTCTTTGGATTCTACGAACAGCACTAGACATAATACCAGTTTCAACGAATCTGGTGAGAGATAACCTTAATTTATTTGCGGAGTATGTTCTGATGATTATAGTTACAAAGACAAGCAGAATAGAAAGTCTTGTCATCATGACATACACTATGAAGAAGTATGGTAATGTAAAATCATCTGGTGTTCCTTCTCTAGGCCCTCCAAGTAAGACTCTAAAAAGAAGTTGAAGACCCTGCCACCAGTAAGAAAATGGCTCAAGAGCACTGCCATACAGCACTTTACCGAGAATCACAAATAGTGCCATCATCATAATGAATATAGGCTGTGCAAGAAGAACTTTCTTTAATACTTTCTTGAATACTGTTGTTAGGTGTTCAAGACGAGGAAGGCACTTCAGTAAGTCTAGAAGCAACAATGTTGTGAGCACAAGCAATGATGTTACCAGAGTATTAGCTAGCTGCTGCTGCTGAGCTAGTTCCTGAAGCTTGGCAACATTAACCTCATTAGGTGAAAGAGTTCTCCAAGCCTCGCTGTACATGTAAAACATTGCAGTTGTTGCCAAAGACAGGCCAACAAACAAGAGATTTCCAATATTGCTCAGTCTATGATAGAATACTCTGCCTTTTCTATTCATAGATCTGAATATTGCCACTAATAATACAAGCGTCAGTCCTGCCAACGCCATTAAAATGTACTGATGGATATCAGGTATGGAATAACTGAACACAGCATAGTTTGTTTTAGGATCTCCATTTCCACTAGGAGAGATCTCCATTACTAGCGTAACAAGGCAGACAGTACCGGTGTAGAGATTGATAATGGCAAACTCAACAAAGACAGCTCTAGTGAACTGATCAATCCACTTCTTGCGTTCAAGATTTTCAATTATTCCCAACATTCTGTCAGAAGTTGGCCCAACTTCGGCTGTATAACCTGCACTAGAGTAAGAAGCATATTTGCCATTATAGGTAACACCTCCAGATGACTCTTCTGGTGTGATGTAATTATAGCCTGGTGACTGTGATCCACTTGTGGCAGTCTCAGACCAAGATTCAAAATGTTCTGTTTGATCTTCAGTTTTTGGTGAAAATGGAAGAGCACAAAGTGAATGTACCAGTTTTGTTATATTCATGCTTCTACAAGTATCTACAAAAGAATGACAAATAATTATTGATAAAGTAACAAACTGATAAACGACCATGTACAGAGCGCCAGCCTTAATTTCAGTCGGCCAATAAGCCCTTTCACGATTTCAACTGCGGATGCGCGTTTCCAAGGTCAAGTAATACAAAGATGAAGAACAATGACTTACGATGGTAGGTTGGAAGTTTGTATGGTTTGAACTTCGTCATGCACATGCGCAGCTGAAATTGTGAAATGGCTTATTGGTCGGGCTGCAGTAGTAGGAAACCCCTAATTTGGGATACTTTGCACCAAACGCTACTAGGGTTCTGGTCCGATGATGAAGAAAATTCACAAAAATTATCTACAATACATTGTCTATAAAATTACACACCTGATTCTCAATATCAACACAGTGCTAACTTGAACTTTTGAAGTATAAACAATTTGTTGTTTTTATAGTACTTCAGTAGTACTTTTTAGATATTGGCTAAGAGCCGATCTAAAAACTGGGTGTGTAATTTTATAGAGAATGTTTTCAAATCAGCCGCTAGGTGGTGCTGCTATAGTTGAAAAACCCTAATTTGTGCTACTTCGCGTCAAATGCTACTCCTCCTCTGGTTATGGTCTGAAGATGATGAAAATTCACAAAAATGATCTAGAATATATTGTCTATAAAATTACATAGCTGATATTCGGTTGCCCATAGGGCCATCTTGACCTTACGAAGTACCCAAAATTAGGGGTTTTTTTACTACCGCAGTCGCCAATTTGAACCAAAATATGGGACAGACAGTTAGACTGTCATTGACTTGACTACCAAATTTCATTGAAATTAGTCAACCCTAAGGGGTTAGGGTTGAAAAAAAAAACCCCGGACAGAGCGACAAACAGATACAGCAGGTAAAAATAAGTAGACTATATGCTCTGTAATACAGAATCGGTGCTCTGTACAATATTAATAAATAAACTGAGATGTCATCAGAAAAATTTAGTAGACAAAGTAATCAAAAAGTATGTTTTGAATCTGGTTTGCAGCATGGTTCACGGCAGGTTATCGACAATCAAGAATCCAAGGACTTTTCTACTCAGTAGCCATCAGGCAGCTTATGTATGAGATGAGCTTCCTAGATCATTAATAACTTATTATTTTGATCTTGTTCACTTTGGATCTTGCCTCATAAATTTTAGAATTTGTTTTTTTTTTTTTGTAGCTATAGTAAGATGTGAAATAGAACAATTAACGAAATTAAATGAAAAATATGGAGAAAATGAATTCTTGTCTTGCCTAAGTGCAAAACGTTTCTAAAGTCTTAGAGTTAGCCACTGTGACTTACCCGAAAGTGACCTTTGTACCCTAAATTGTCTGAAACGAGGAGAACCAAGAATCTTGAGGTGGTCGTAAGAGGGTGAGTTGTCTAGGATGAGGGAAGCTGCTGGGTGAAATGTCTGCTTGGACCACTTGAAGAAATCTTCTCCTTTTGTTACCTTAAACAAAAATAATAAAATAAAACAATATTTTACAGAGGGTTATAAAGTGAAGGGTTTGAAAAATTAAGAATTATGTAAACACAATAATTTTACTTCAATTATTACCATGTATGAGCACAAAATTGTTAATATTTTTAAGCACCTATTCAAAATCTAAAGTAAATTATACTTAAGAAAATAATCAAAATTGAGATGCATTAAAAAAGTTGAGAACAACAAACTTTGCATATGACAGGTTATTTAGTTCAGTGAATGCTTGATCAAAATTGAATAGGCGCTTATATAAATTAGAGGGGGTACTTATTTAAAGAGAAATGAGTGCATATTCAAGAGTGCTATTCAAATGAGTTGCTGATTTTAATCTTTTAGGGGTACCTTTATAGAGTCCAGGAAAATTGATGTAAATATTTAATTATACTCTTTCCCTGTCAGTTTAATTTTTTTTAATGATTGGAGAAGAGATAAAGGTGTATGATATGCAGCATGAAATCTCTGATAATCTGATTAATCAACTAATGGTAATAGTATCATACTAATCTTTTTTTAAATTCATCATTCAGGATGCTTACTGTTAACTTTTCTCTTTATCATGGAAAATACTTGTTTTATTACAGCCAGGGTTGGATGCATACTTTTGAAAAAGGTGAGTGGCAGTAGAGAGTCAATGTTTTAGGGGGTCCAAGGGCATGCTCTTTGGGAAATTTTGGTTTTTAGATGTCTGGAAATGGCCTTAGGGGCGTCTTAAGGATCGATTATTGTCTTCCGATTGCTGATTTTTTTTGTTTCATAGACAATGCTAATATCGATATACTGTATATTATTTTCCAAAAGTGGGGCATAGGTCAGTCCAAGTCCAGCGCCCTATAAATATACCCAACAGTGCATTAAGATACATACCTTCTGAAATGGTATAGAGTTGGTCTCATAGCCAGACACAAACATGTTCTCTGTTGCTTGCTTCATATAGAATGATGAAGGATCACTTGATAGAAAGACCAAAAGTAAAACTAAGCCAGTCAACACTACCCTTGAAGTTATTTTCACAAAAATTTTGAATTTCTTCATAGTCTTCGTAACTGGTTTTGGATGGTAACTCATGGAATCATAGATCTTCGAATCTGCAGCATTGTGCTTGGATTTATGGAATCTTTTAAAAGCTTGTAAATTCTTTCGCTTTCGTATAGGAGGAAAGATGTACCTTATGTCTGATATTGGTAACCTTTTCCAAAATATAGATCCCAAGAAAGCCTTCAAAACCCACTGGATTGGTATCCTTAGTGCACTGATGGTTAAAGCTGCTGCCAATGCAACTGCAAGATTCATCACCACTATACCTGGATATGCCAAGCTGAAGTAGACTGAAAAGAAGCCAAGGCCACCAATAATGCAAAGACCGAGTAACCATAGGCCAATGGCAACATACCATGGTAATGACCTCTTGTACCCACTTCTGCAGATCTTCTCTAATATGATGGTTATACACGATGGATTATCAGTATACATCCGTTTTTGCTCTAACATTGCATGCATCATCTGTTTTCGCTTCCATAGGTTCTTTGGCATCAGTAATCTACCTTTATCTTTTCTTTGACCCTCTTTGTTTTCTCCCATTTGAAGCTTTGCATTGTTGCTTTTACCCTTTGATGGCTTTGTCGCAGTTTCCCGCTTCTTGTTTTCAGTCTTTCTCTTTGCATTATTGTTGTAGTTAAGAAGATCATCTTCAACTTCTTTAGGAACTAACTCATTTACGGTTTCTTTAAAGTTAGCTAGAGAGTTTGTCAAAACGAATTGATGAAATCTTCTTGCAAAGTCACTTATCTCAGAATAATCTTCACTCTCTGAAACTACACCACTATCTAGTTCTTCCGATATATCTGAACTTGACAAGTCTCCATCACTGTCAGAGGTGTTGTTAACATCTTTTCTGATAAATTTTACTTCTTCAACCCTTTCATAATCATGCTCATATGGTAATCCTTGTAAATTGTCTGGTTTTGCTTCACATGCAATTATACCATTTACAATTATTGGTTGTTTATGTAGTGAATCATTGATATGCTGAAATTCTCTAATATACTGATTATAACCACCACCAGCAGCATCATTGTCCAGTAATTCCTCTGGATTTGCATTTTGATTGACATTTAGTGACACACTAGACTTAGAAGAAGCTTCAGATGAGCTAGATGGAAATGATGATGATGTGGTGAAGCTGCTTTCACTGTCAACCTCAGATGGCAACTTCCTTGCACTGGGATGCCGCGACTGTGACCATCTGCGAGTAACACCACTTTTCACACCAGAAGATTTTCCATTTGGATTCTTAGTTTCAGAATCGACTGTCATTACTGTTGAATCCTGAACATTGCTTTCATCAGATTCTGGGAAGCTGTTGAAACTACTAGCAGAGGCGACTCCCTCTACATCACTTGGATCTTCCAGCTTGACATCTTCTAAAGAAAGCTCCTCATTACAATGCTTTTTACGGCTCTTTGATTTGGGTTCTTTCTTATCAATTTTATATGAAGCTAAGCGAGGCCTGATGCAACTGAAGAGCTGTATAAACATTAACCGTACTGGAAGTGATATCAAGCCAGCTTGCAGACCATACATTACAGATGTTGTGGAGATGGTAAAAGGGACATCAACTTCTATTGTCCAGCCTAAATACTCATGGAAGAAGATACAACAAGATATTATAATCATTACAGCTACCAACCAAGACAGGACAATCTCTGCTAAAGTCAAACTACTGCCAATTGTTCTCCAGTATGACCAGAAGCCATGATGGATCTCACCAGTATCAAATAAATGTAGCTTGCCAGAGATGTCTCTGTTACGAGCTACTTTGAAAGTCTGTGGGTGAGAATTCTTTGACATCCAACAATTACACAGTATGTAATATCGTACACCTGTCCAACAATCTTGAATGCAAGCATGACTCAGGTGCCTGAAAAGTAAAAACAATAATTTGTAACTATTTTATGAGTTAAAAACATCATGTATGTTATTTATGGCAGAGCCAAGCCAAACGAGGCATAAGTCGAAAAATTGAAAATTGTGTTATTTATGAATAGTTAAACTCCAAGCACAATCAAAGTTCGAACAATTAGAATGCAAATTTTGAGAAAATTGCATTTGAAAATTGCTTATCAGTATACTCTGACTAATTAATAACCTTTTAAATTGTGTTTAATGGAAAAAATACACTGCAAAATAGAGACACATCAAGCCCACAACAGGTGTAGATGGCGAGAAATCGTTGAAAGTGCAATGTCGAAAGACGAACAGCGTGATTAAGTAAGTAAGTAAAGTAAATTTTGTTTTTTTAACATTTCTTAATCATAAATCTGAAAATTGTTTATGTAATATGAAAGTTGAATGTTTAAACTGTATGTTTTTGAGATAAACAAAATAAAGTAGTGAACAATTTGATAATTTTGACGTTTTTGCCGATTTTAGAAAGCTAGCTTTAGCAAGTTATTCCTCGTTTGACTTGGCCCTGCCACATATGTGACCTGATCTGGCAATGTGTAATACAAGTCTCAGGTATCATTTCACTGTAACATTCCATTGAAGTGTAGTCCAAAATCACAAACATGATAAACATTTGTTTTTTTCATTCTGCTATACAATATATGTGAGGTCTCACCACAAAATGAGTCGCATCGTAGGTGAGATCAAATTGAGATAATCAACAAAATAAGTCTGAAGTCAATTTTTTTAGAAATTTAATTTTAATCAATTATGAGTGCTATGGTACTTATATTTCATCACAATCTACTTTTTAGGTCAGTTTTCATGCAGGAAAGTGTCCTGCATGCAGATTTTGAGAATTATGGTCTTTTAATTGTTTATTTTTCGATTGTTTTATTGGCGATTTTCTCAAAATCATAATTCCATACATGACAACTTCAAATGTTCATATCTTTGGATCTACTTATCCAATAAATGTTATTTAAAGTGTAGATTACAGCTTATATTATACTTTATTATAAGGTACCAATAACTCAATTTTGGATTTTCCTACAATGAGACTCATTTTGTGGTGAGACCTCACATATTATCAAATTTCATTTTGTATAAATGAAATCGATCAAAGTTTATGAATAATTTAGCATTGTGTTTAAAATAACAATAATTTCAGTTGCATTTTTGTCAAGTTTTATCTGTATACTTCTTTATACATATATAAACAAATCTTTAGATTCTCTTCATGTAAAATCTTCATGTTAATGATTATAAAGTTCCCCATCACATGGAATAAAAACCTGAAAAAAGATTTTGAACTTATGTTACACTTTTTTCTGAACTGGTCACGATGGATTATATAATATACAAATATATGTTGTCTGAGGGGCGCAGCCCTGAAGTGAATAGTACTACTTGGAGGCACCAAGGCCCACAACTGAAAATTAGGCAATGTATAATTGTTTTATATTCTACATCAAACACTTTACAGATGGATGGCTTAGGCTAGGCCTACCTATTTTGAAGCCTAGGCCTACCTTTCCCGTAAGCTCTGGAGAGGTGCGATCACCTAAGCCTACAGCACATCCTCAAATTAACTCCTCAACCTCTAAAGAATTCTCTGAAAATGGACATTATAATTGTTTTTGGGTGTTTGCACTGTCGACTTAATTGATAAATTCATCTATATCGTCAACCCCTGATTGGAGCATTGCGCCAGGCTACCTAGCCTGCTAGCGCTTGTTACAACATCACAATTGTCAGTGACCTCACCTAGCGAAATAATATACTATATCTCAAAACGACATAATAAAAGTGGCGTCACTTTGAGAAATAGTATATTATTCAGCATGCTGGAATAATAGGAATATATTTGTTGCACTCTTTCAACCAATATTATATGTTTAAATGTTAGATGTAGAATATAATCATAGAATATAAAAAGGTAGTGCTATTTTTTTTATTTTGATTCAATTCTTTGATTATCCTTTAATTGAATAACTATTTTAAAGCATACCATAATCAGTGATTGGGGGCGCTTCAGCGGTTAAGACGTGTTCTTAGTTTCGTCGTCTATTCTCAGATATTTTATACTAATATTACACCTTACTAATATCCATCCTGTACTAATTATATCATAGTCTGCTTTTATGGTATATTTAAGAGGTGGACAAGTTTCTGTTGGCAATTTAAATAGTATCCTTGTCGGTTTTGTGTATTATGAAATCTAGGGATAAAGCTAGGCCCGGAGCCACGGCTCAATCACGTGGTGCCGTCGGCAATTCTGATCAATCATCTAGGTCTAGTGGTGGTGTTGGGGCTAGCCCCATGAGTTGCAAGGTGTGCAAGCTTACAGTAAATGAACAGGATAAGGCATTAATGTGTGATAAGTGTAGTGCATGGGTTCACCTTGATTGTACTAAGTCAGTGAACCTCAAAGAGTATACCATTTTACAGCAAGGTAATAAAAATTTGATTTGGATGTGTGACGCATGTGCTTTAGGTTCAAACAATGATATTTGTTCAGGAAGTTCGGGTTTTAGTGCGGAAGCCGAATTACTAAGTGTAAAGAAGTCAATGACTGTAATAATGCAAAAGATAGAGAGTCTGGCTGTAGCAGTAGAAGTGATTAAAAGAAAGGATGATTTTAGGAAGGTAGAAATGGAGAAAGTAATAGAGGATAAAGTTCAGTTGGTTGTTAAAGAATATAGGGAAAGAGACAAGAGGAAAAATAATCTGATTTTTAAAGGAGTTCCCGAAGCATCAATCGGACTTTCCGTTGAAGAGTAATCTGAACATGATTATACCAAAGTTAAGGATATTCTTGAAAAATTGCGGATTGATCCGATTCCTATGAAGATCTCAAGGATAGCTCCAAAAGGGAAATTGTCTCCAGATAGTAATCCTAGGCCAAGAATGATTAGGGCTGTTTTTGAGCAGATATCACACAAAAGAGAAATTTTATCGCGTGCTAAAAATCTAAATAAATTAGAAGGATGGATTAAGAGTGTATATATATCGCCAGATTTGACATTTCAGCAAAGAGATAAAAATAGAAAATTAAGAGAGGAATTAAATGATAGAGTCCAAGCAGGCGAATCAAATTTGTTCATCTCTCGAGGTAAAATAGTTACAAGAGT
Source organism: Nesometra sesokonis (assembly GCA_025631205.1). Classification (NCBI taxonomy): domain Eukaryota; kingdom Metazoa; phylum Echinodermata; class Crinoidea; order Comatulida; family Antedonidae; genus Nesometra; species Nesometra sesokonis. The sequence continues at coordinate 10,550 of JAOTQE010001160.1, forward strand.
CCAGGATAATTTTCGTTAATTCAGATAATATGCAAGGTACACAAAGTAAAAAAGAAGGTGATTTTGAATTTATCAATAGTTTTCCCACGAAGGTTGTTGTGGATAGTGAGCTTGAAAGAAATTCACTTAAAGTTTTTTACACTAACGTTGATTCCTTTATAAGTAAAAAGAATGAGTTAGAAATTTTAATTTCAATTGAAAATCCAATCATAATTATGTTGACAGAAATATTTCCTAAAGTTTCAAGTGAACAGAAGATTCTAGAAGAAAGTGTTTTAGGTTTAAAAGGGTATCAAGTCTTTTACTCAAAAGGGTTGGAAGGAAGAGGAGTTGCAATATATTTGAAACACTTTTTGTGTAGATATGTTACTGATTCTTCCATTGAAGATATTGGTGACATTGTTTTTGTTAATCTTTCCTTAAGAGATGGAGATCAGTTACTTTTAGTTTGTGCTTACAGGAGCCCTAGTAATACTAAAGACCAGAATGCTGTTTTTTTAGATAGGTTAAGTTGTATATGCTCGACTAATTATAGCCATATACTTATAACAGGTGACTTCAACTATGGAGGTCTTGATTGGATAAATCAGTCATCGTCATATTCTGATAGTCATGATGGTACTTTGTTTATGGATTGGTTTTATGACAAGTTCTTTTTTCAACATGTTTGTCAAAATACTAGATTTAGAGAAGGTCAAAATCCTAGTTTGTTAGATTTGGTTTTCACCAATGAAGAAGGCATGATTGGTGAAATTAGTTATTGTTCTCCAATTGGCAAAAGTGACCATGTGGTATTAAGTTTTTCTTTTGATTGTTATGCAGAATCAGAAGACAGTACCATTTTTATACCAAAATATCAACTGGGAGATTTCCAAGCAATAA
>JAOTQE010001171.1:0-11430 GCA_025631205.1 Nesometra sesokonis
CCATAAACTTTCGCGAGTTCCACTGGCGATGCAATACCGCAATGCGAGGAAATATCAAGATGAACAATTCTTGAAAACATCAAAATTAACCAGAATTGCAGTGTCCCAAAATGAATGAAGCACTTTATCTACTGCAGGCCTTGTTTTACACTCCTCGCAGACGCTCAGTAAACAAATTGATCAACAGTGATCTGAATGCAGGTCAACACTCAATACAGGTATCCAAAATAAGAACACATGTAATATATTCTCCACAGAAAAATTGATCAAGAGCTCTGCCTCTCTCATGCCCTTGCTCGGTTTATACACAATTACCCTCTTATAAAATATTCTCCACTTTTCTCTTATGAGGGAGAGAACCAGCATACATCATCTAACATCATACTCTTTTTTAAAAGGGCTAATAGTGACTCATTGATTTTGGGAGGTATGGAAATGCCTCCACACCATTCTGGAACATTCTAGGACATTACATGTGGGATGCATTTTCTTTATAATTAATAAATTAAAATTCATGCTTAAATTAAATCTATTTTTCGAAACATAATACATATGCATGGCATACATACATAACAGTCTTGTCTCTTCTACGTCTGATCAATATCACCTTATTGATGCGTCTGGTGGTCTCATCATCTGCTCTATGCTCTTTTGGTGGTTCCAATCAATGATGTGATTTTCTTTTACGTCGTGGTCCACTATAGCTGATTTATTTATTTCCGATTGGGACTCCTTGCGAGACTGGCGAGTATAATTCTTCTTCTGTTGGTGTACGGTGATCGGATTGTTTAACAGCAGAACCGTCACTCTGAAGAAGGACACCGGAGAGAGTCCAGTGGTCCGAAACTGTCAGTCAGGTCAGTAAATTTGATTGCTTTGTCAAAAAGTTAAATTTAGCATTATTGTATCTTCAAACCAGATGAACATTTTCGGTTAGTATTATGCCTACTCTCGAACTTGTCACCAATGTCCACATGCCCATGAATGAATAAATACTTGCCGTAATTTCAATGTCTTATAGAATCAATATCACCAGGATAGGAATTGCAATGCTTATTGGTTCTACCTGTACCCGTCGCATAGTTTAATCGTCTATTGCCATATGGATTTTGCTATGTTGAAGGAGTTAAGATTAAAGTATCGTCGTTATGAAACGTATATACAAAGTTTGGCTGTATAGTATTTTGAAAAATGTAGGCCTATATCAATTATGAAAGATATGTACATAAATAGCAAAATCTATAGGTAAACCACAAATAATGCCAACGAGGTAAATCAAATTTACTAAATGCGGCATAATTTCTTTGTTTTGTTTTAAATTGTTGATATTGTCCAATTGAACATCGTATATCTAAAATCAGACAAACTCTCGACAACTGCAAAGTGGTTAAATAGCATAAATTAAAAATGGCCAATTATAGCATTGTTTGAAGCGCTATACCTCCTAAACAGTTGGTTTGTACACATGAACATGGGCGGCGGAAGAGGGGGGGGGATGGGGGACGCGTCCCCCCAGTGACAACTCAGGGGTGGGGGGATCGGCCCCCCCCCCCTAAAATGGGACTCAAAAAAAAATTCACATATCACAATTCCAAAACTATGGTAAAATATGAAAAATATGAATTGTTGTGCGCGTGAACACCACCTTTAGGGACCAGGAAAGCACGAAAATAGAGGCAACTTGGGGGTGGCCGAGCGAATCTTCGTCCCCCTCTAATTCAAAAATGTTCCGCCGCCCCTGCACATGAATGATAACAAAGAATCAGACATTGTGAATTCAAATTTATGAAACTATAAAATAATAAATTCAAAATGGTCGCCAATTATGAAACTCATAATCTGTTGGTTTTAGCAATAAATGCATTATAGAGAATTCCAAAAAAAAAAGAAAACAGAAGATAACTGAAGTAAATTTGTGTTATAATCCGCGAATATGTATTTTTACCGCTTCGAATTTGTTTTATTACATTTGATAATTCTTTTTTTTCAAATGTGTCTAGGCAATGTAGCGACCTGTAAATTACACCGTCTATAGCACAGATTCTTGATTTTAGTATTATTTCAATAAATAATTGACTGATGTTATGTAGAAGTTAACATATCATTTTCAACGTAGAAACAAATTGTTAATCCACCACCTCCAAGAGTGGATCATTTCTTTATAAACGAATAAATCAGGGCGGTTTTTAGACGGAAGATAGTGGTTAGTTAATAAATCAATGGAAATCTACTTACGATCATTAACAATAACTGACTTAATGCTATGACATTGAAGAAACTAAACTAAAACAGACTAATACAGATGACGACTTACCACCACGATGAAGATTCATCTGAATCATAATGTGTAATTGTTCGTCAGTGGAAGCAGTTGGCGGAGCGGTGGCGTTTCGGGCTTCCAATCACGAGGTCGGTTGTTCGAGGCTTACTCTGGTCGACTGTTTGTGTTCCTAGGCAAGACACTTTATCCACGTTGCCTCTCTCCACCCAGGAGTATAAGTGGGTACCTTGGAGGTACAAATGCCATATGCGCTGATTACAGCTGCAACATTATGGAATGGATTGTATTCCAAAGGTATTTGTCCCAATGACAGGGGGTAATAATTGTGAAGCGCTTAGAGACCTTGGCAATAAGCGCTACATAAATGTCACATATTATCATTATTAAATCAGAAATAATAGAATTAGGGACCATGTAAAATTATTGTACTGCAGTTACCAATTGCCATAGGCCTACTGTAGGGTCTAATACAGTGTCATTTCTTTGGTGACTGTATTGGTACACAAGGTCTAATTTCTACATGTTGTTTTTTTCATTAATTTAAGCTGAACAAATACTGTTGTAATTGAATTGATAGATGGATGGAAAGATAGATATATGGATGGATGTATGGATGGATGAGAGGGTGGATGGATGAATGGATGGATGGATGGAGGGAAATGTTGTTTTTTTCATTCATCTGAACAAATACTGTTGTAATTGGATTACATCTAACTAGCAGCCACCTAATTTTTACTTAGCATATTACGACAACTTGTGTAATAGTTTCATTAAATAATATTCTGTTCTTAGTTACTTAGTTAAAGTTCTAGCATTAGAAAGATTGGTCTATCATTATACTTCAATCACATGTTTGTAGGACTACATCTCGGTAAAATAAAATAAAGATACGATAGGATACATCTTTATTGTAATTTCCACAACTTAGCAAAAATCGAATTTAGTTAATTTATCTGAAGTGTACAGTTATATATACTCTCTTGAAAACACACCTTTTTAGTTCGTTGTAGTTTTATTTTCTATAATCTCCTACTTTTTAAGCGCTTTGAGACAATCGACGATTGTTTAAGCGCTATATAAATATGACAACAACATATCAAATGATAAACAAAATAAATAAAATATACAAGACACATACATCACTCATACGGTGGCCTATCTTAATGGCTATTATCAACATTTAAAGCAGTTAGTCTGCCAACTTGACTTTGCATATGGATGATTGGGGTTCTGACGAATTTCATTAACTCTGCTAGGGATGCCTTACACGAATCTCATCCAGGTTTTCAGGTATATTTCCAATAATTTTACTAGCCCACTTATCTATATTAGCTAATTTATTTCTATCCTTTTAAGTTAAATTTGAAAACCAAACAATGGAGCCAAATAACATAAGGCTTCTTATAACACATTGAAAAAATGTTTAAATTTTTGCAGCTGACATTCTACGGCGAGGTATTTAATCCAAATTGTTCTGTATTGCCAACAGATTAATACAAATTCCAATGGTTACTTTCTTCTACTTTTCCCGATCTAAATTCTAACTGTTCTATCTGAAAATAATCATCTTCATTTAGCGTTCTCAAATTCCATGTGCCGATGTTATTACACAAATCTTCGTCCGTTTTGAATGGTTGTCATCTCCTTACCATTCTTGCGACTTTAAGTGAGCAGATTCATTGTCATCTTTTCCAGTTTGGTAACATTAGGGTCCGGGTAAGTTTAGGGTCTCAGCTGTCGGCACCCTTCTCATTATTCTGGTATTGTAACTATTTCATAAAGGAGACTAATAGTCCAAGGGTCGCTAGAATGGTCGGCTTTATCATCCTTTGTCTTCCCTTATAAACGCAAGTCTCATACGTTATAACATGATTTAACGGGATGTGTTTTCAAATACATGTCTGGCTGCGGTTGAGAGAAAAATCCTACTATTGGGTTTTCAGATATTGCAATATATCTCAAATCAAGCAAGCCGAGGTGCTGTTATCAGAAGGAATCATTTAAATTCCCTCTCCTTATCACCACCATCTAAATTTTGACTGTTAGCAAGCCTACATGAGGCTAGTAATGGCAAAACCACCAAGATGTCTCACAGAAAATTAATGAGAAATAAGCAAATAAACAACATGCAATATAAAAAAAATTCAAAGGAAATTTTGTATATCTTGTCAAATAACTTTAGTTACAGATGTGCGATTTGGATACCTGAACCCTCATTTTAAAGCATTCAAAAAGTGTAATATGGTTTTAGCAATAACTATTTTTGTAAATTTTCGTACAACTTGGTGGTTTTGCAGTGTCATGCATCACATAATTAACAACTATGAATACAGTAGGTATACATATAACCTAAGTATAGATACCATGTATATACAAACAGTAACCCAGCAAACACAAAACGTTCTTATGACGTTCGTGAACGTTGTGGTTTGGTATGTGGCAAAATAACGTTTGTAAAACGTTGTACAAACGTTGCATGGATGTTCAAAGGTTATAATTACGTTAGATGTTGTGAAATTTGGTTAAAAGTACGTACTTGTGGTTCTACAAAATAACGTTTTTAACACCAAAATATAACGTTATATACGTTCTTAGAACGTTATATTGTTAGCTGGGAAGGCACCCTTAAGCATTACACCCTCTACTATGCTGTTTCATGTAACATGGAGACGTCATCTCAGTTTGCATCTACTGTAGACCCTATAATTGCAGATTTGAAAGTTGGTTATCGATGTTATGTATTTAAATTGCTCATTATTTTGAAAACTTAAATTATAGTACAGAGGATACAAATGTTGACTGGTAATGAGTGGGATAATGGGGTCAACTGTCCCGAGAAGACCAGAATAAATGATGATGATGATGATGATGATGATGATGATGATGATGTTGATGTTATGATGATGATGATAATGATGATGATGATGATGATGATGATGGTGATGATGATGATGTTGTTGCTGCTGCTTATGATGATGATTATGATGATGATGATGATGATGATGATGATGGTGATGATGATGATATTGCTGCTGCTGATGATGATGATTATGATGATGATGATAATGATGATGATGCTGTTGATGATGATGATGATGAAGATGATGTTTTTGATTATGATGATGATGATGATGATAATGATGATGATGATGATGATGTTGATGATGATGATGATGATGATGTTGATGATGATGATGATGATGATAATGATGATGATGAAGATGATGTTGTTGATGATGATGATGATGATGTTGATGTTGTTGATGATGATGATGATTATGATGATGATGACGCTGATGATTATGATGATGATGATGTTGATGATGATGATTTTGATGATGATGATGATGATGATGAAGATGTGGTGGTGTTTGAGGTGGTGATGATGTTGATGGTAATGGTGATAGACCACCACCACGATGATGACCACGACGATGATAATATATATTTTTGTTTGTTATATTTTAGTCTTAACTATTTGTGGATACTGAATTTGTACAGAATTCAACACTTCAAGTATGAGGAAGTTTTAAGTTGTTATTTGCAATCTTTACATATATTTCTTTAAGATATAATATATCCTGTATCCTGTATCCTACAGTTGCTTAACCATAAAATTAATTAATCACTGGAGTAAACAAAACATCAGACTATTGGCAAGTGACCACCATAGATACTTGAAATAAATACCATTTCATCAAACTATGAGTTTCTATGGTTATTTGTTTAGAGGTATCTTGTGGTAGCGTTCACTAGTGATGATGTCACCTTTTGGTGGCTTACATTGAACTAATATTGGTAAAACTATAATAGCCCGTACAGTAACCATATCCAATAAAATTATTTGTCACTTAATACATCTAAAAGGAGTAGGCTTAATGTGAGAAGAGTGTATTTGCATAAATACTTATATAAGTGGTATATACTGCTTATACTAGAGCTTAATTTAGATTAACTCAGATTATATATGTATGTATATAATATAATGACATAAGAATAAAACATTAAATATCTTGCTATCACGAATCATGGAACTTCAAGTTGCTTTATTCATTATGGCTACGTTTGCCGTCGCAAACGCTGGTAAGTTATTCATTTATTTATTACAGCATACCATCAGTGAAACCACGAAGAGGCAGAAATTGACTAACGCGCCACAGTGTGAATCTCTTCGTGTTTGCTACTGAAGTTGTTTATGAAGGACTGTAGTACAGCATGATTTTAAAATCGGATTTTCAAATGGTCCAATATACAATTTGTAAGCTACACGGTCATTGCATCCAAGATAACCTTTTTGATAGATTACTTTTTAAAATACAACAAAGTAACAACAGCACGTCACAATTGTAAAGTAGAATAATATCATTTTTTCAGAACTTTGAGCAACTTAAACTGTGTAACATTTTAAATACTGTGAATTTTGTCTTCAATAATATTTTATAAAGGCCATAATGATGGAACATATGACTTAAAATCAGAGTTGACTCAGCAAGGGAATGTTTCCTCTTCTGAAACGCTGGATATTTTGTTTTAAATTTTCACTGTAAACACCATCTTTATCTCTCAAAAGATTCATTCCTATGAATTTACTTTCATGGGACAAGGCTATAAAAACTATTTACGGAAAAAGTCCTGGCAGCCAGGATGCCAAGAAAATCCAGTAAAATTTACGGGCATTTCCCGTAAAATTTACCATATTTTTTGGCACCCTGTCTGCTGGGACTTTTTCCGTAAAAGTTACGGGCATTTACCGTAAAATTAATCGTGTAACAGTAAAAATGTCCATAAAATTTACCGTACAAAAATACAAATGCCCGTAAAATTTACGGGATTTTCTTGGTATCCACTGTCACGACATTTCCCGTAATTTAACGGATTTTTTTTTTACAGTGGACTGCTGTAATTTTGACATGGTTCCTTATAAGATTTTGTATACCTCACAGTTAAGGTCAATATGTATATTCATATGGAGCTTTCTACAATTAACATTAAACTATATGCATTTGAACTCGTTTTAGGATACATACCTAGGTTTGATCCTTGCCGAGACCACCGTTGTAGTGAACACGGAGCATGTGTGGCGAACTTTTGGCGTACGGGCTATTACTGCCGCTGTATCGACTCGTGCTACAGTCAGCCATACTGTACATGTAAGTAAAATATGTTACAGTGAGTCAAGTTTTTTTATATATAAGCAACGCTTTGGTTTAAGGCCCGCTAGTGGACGTTATATGTATGTCCCTAGATAGGTCACCAATCTCAACTATATCATTGCAGAGAGAGAGCGTGCATTCATGGATGTCTAGCCACAATGATAACATGGCCTATCCAACGTAAACATTCCAATTTATATTAAGAGTTACTTTAGTAAACAAAATAGGTAAACATTATTAATACTGTTATTTTATGTTGGAATTTGTTTAGTTTGAAATATTTATGTCTTTACAAATCAGAATATGTTCTCTTTATGGTGAGGGTCCACTCCAAAAAAAATGGTAAAAATTCACTCCACAAGATTGGATTTGAATTCTGATAATTCGTTCTTGGGGTGGTCCGTCTGGTCACTCTCACCTCAAAAGAGAAAATTTTCACATGTTTACATTAGTAAACCTGCCAACTCTTACGCATTATGCGTGAGTATCACGTATTGGAACCTATATTGGACGTCTCACGCATAATTATTTTTTCTCACACATTATCAGAATTCTCACGAATAGACAGCTATTCAAAGAGTTTTGTGTGTTTTGTGAGTTTTTCTCATGTATGAGACAATACAGAGCAAGATACCGTTAAAACGGCACCCACAACAGATGACCTTTTTAGCTTTTCAGATAAAAACGAAAACACTAGTGGCGAGGTTTGTCTCACACATGGCGCCAAATGTGTTGACAAGTATACATATGGGGGTGTGAATGTGATAATTTATATAAAATTGATAATCTACTAGTTGTACTATGGTACATGAATGGTGAAAATACAAAATGAACCGTATTTTGATGCTATATTACTCCATTACAGTATGGTGATACTGTTTAAAACTTCAGACATTCAGGTGGCATGATTCAGGGACGGATACAGGATTGTGATTAGGGGGTGGGGGAGAACCTTTAATCCCAAAAGTAACAGGGCCGACTTTGCTTACTTACCAGTTCCTATATACATCCGCTCTACAGTCCATTCTCATGGTGTAGCAAAACACTTTTTCGGGTCAATTTTAGGGGGCTTATATGGCCTGTCAGTTATCAAAGAACAATTAAGTGTCATCTAGGAAAATTATCTGGCAATAGTGTCAGAAACTCTCTCTTTTGTCCGATATAATAGGCTCCTAAAATCATGTTTTCTTTTGGTTTTATAATTGATAGAAATAAGCAGTACAATTTAAATTTGTATTTTTTACCACTCTTGTGACGTTTAATACGCTACTTTTAGTTATCTTAGATTACAAGTTAGTTCTCCAGAATTATTTGCCATTTTTGTTCGAACTGAATGTCACTTTTAATTAAAATAAACATTTTCAAATTTCCGTTCCCGTCTTCAGTCTCTAAAATAACATTTGACTTATTTTATAGATGAAAATCCTTGCGATTCAACTCCATGTCAAAATTATGGTGTGTGTAGTTCAGAGGGTTGTAACTATTGGTGTAAATGTCCTGCCTGTTACGAAGGTGATAATTGCGACATTGGTAAGTTATAGAATTTATTTACTGCGACACTTCAAAACATTAAATGTTTGCTTCTGTTTTATGAATCTCTTAGTAGGAGAAAAGTATCATTATTTAAAACCTTTATTTTAGGTGCTTTATTCAATTTATTCAAATTTAGTCCTTAATTTCAACGTGGTTAAATGAAAAACTATTGTTTAATTAGGACCTAAACGTGTTTGATATTTTTTATTTAACAGAGATAAATCCTTGTGATGGTGACATATGTAACGGTGGAAAATGTGATGTAATTTCAACGGCAACTACAGTTTGTTCTTTCAAGTGTACCAATTGCCCTCTCTATTATTCAGGAAAATTTTGTGATACATGTAAGTTATTATAATAATATAACAGAAATTATAAAGTTACTCAATGTAAATATTTTATTCAAAATAATATTTTTAACTTGTCTCATATATTATTTTTTTAGATACTGACCCGTGTGACACAGTTGAATGTAAAAATGGTGGAAGTTGTAAGCTAAATACTTATTCTAACGTTCCTGAATGTACTTGCGTAAATTGCTACACTGGACAATATTGTCAAAAATGTAAGTTTTTATTAATAGTTTTACTGATGTTGTTCAGTGTCATTACCATTCTTTCTTCTAATATTTATAGCATTATTAATGTTCCGTTTGAGGTGTTTCCACATAACATCTAACTTGTTCTGTCTTTAGATGAAAATCCTTGCGATTCAACTCCATGTCAAAATTCTGGTGTGTGTAGTTCAGAGGGTTGTAGCTATAGGTGTAAATGTCCGGCATGTTACGAAGGTGATAATTGCGACATTGGTAAGTTAGATAATATTTTACTCCTTTTTTTTTTAGAATCTCTAGTAAGAAAAAAACACCGTTACTTAAAACCTTTATTTCATGTTCTTCATTCAATTTATTCAAATTTAGTCGTCAATTTCAACGTGATTAAATAAACAATCATTGTTTAATTATAACCTAAAAGTGTTTGATATTTTCTATATGACAGAGATAAATCCTTGTGATGGAGACATCTGTAACGGTGGAAAATGTGATGTAATTTCAACGACAACTGTGTGTTCGTTCAAGTGCACTAACTGCCCTTCTTACTATTCAGGAAAATGGTGCGAAATCTGTAAGTTTCTAAATGATATAAAACATTTGTTATGGTAAAAAAGTAGCGGGGTTGTTGCTCTCCTTATTGGAGCCCCGGGTATAAAATTTTCTCAAAATAAATATTGGACTTACATGTGCCTTCCATAAAATAAAGATGATGCAAAAACGTGTAAAAATGTGGACATTCATTCGTTCACTCATTCATCTTTTTTGTTTCGGAATTTCATATCCTTATAAAACATATAACTGGTTTGTTTGGGTTGTTAGAATCAAACCCGGGAACCACGCCCACCCGGAAAAAGTAACCCAATTTTGCTCCATCCTGGATCCACCCCTGCGTACAAGTGTTTATATTTAGTAATTATCATTTTCAATAGCATGTCAGATATATTATTGTTCCTTTCAGATACTGACCCGTGTGACACAATTGAATGTAAACATGGAGGAAGTTGTAAGCTAAATACATATTCTAACGTTCCTGAATGTACTTGTGTAAATTGCTACACTGGACTATATTGTCAAACGTGTAAGTTATTGTAAATAGTTTTACTGTAAGTGTTGTTCAGTGTCATTACCATAGTTTTTTCTTCAATATTATATTATAATCGTAACATTATTAAAGTTCCGTTTGAGGTGGTGTTTCCACATAACATCTAACTCTTTTCAATAGATGAAAATCCTTGCGATTCAAGTCCATGTCAAAATTCTGGTGTGTGTAGTTCAGAGGGTTGTAGCTATTGGTGTAAATGTCCTGCATGTTACGAAGGTGATAATTGCAATATTGGTAAGTTAGATTTTTTTAACTGCCATACTTCAAACATTGAATGTTTGATTGTATTTTGAGAATGTCTTGTAGAAGATCGTATCATTTTTCAAAAGCTTTATTTCAGGTGCTTCATTAAATTAATTTAAATGTATTCGTTAATTTTAACGTGATTAAATAAGCAATTATTGCATAATAAAGACCTAAAGGTTTTTGATATTTTTTATTTAACAGAGGTAAATCCTTGTGATGGAGACATCTGTAACGGTGGAAAATGCGATGTCATTTCAACAGGAACTGTGTGTTCGTTCAAGTGTAATAACTGCCCTGCTTACTATTCAGGAAAATGGTGCGAAACATGTAAGTTTCAAATTTTATATAAAAGAGACATTATTGTAAATAACTACAAATGTTTATTTAATAATTATCACTTTTATTAGCATAACTGATATAATTGTTCATTTCAGATACTGACCCGTACGACATAATTGAGTGTAAAATGGCGGGGATTGTATAATAAATACTTCTTACTTCTTATTATTCAGGAGCATTGTGCGAAAGATGTCAATTTCTTCAATGATATTAAATAACTATT
>JAOTQE010001182.1:0-11430 GCA_025631205.1 Nesometra sesokonis
ATGAACAAATGAACAAATGAACAAATGAACAAATGAACAAATGAACAAATGAACAAATGAACAAATGAATAAATGAATAAATGAATAAATGAATAAATGAATAAATGAATAAATGAATAAATGAATGAATGAATGGATGAATGATTAAATGAATGAATTAATATAGGAATGAATAAATAAATAAATAGTGTTGTACTTAAAAAAGAAATTAATTTGGTATCGAAATTTATGCCTGCTACCTGACTGAAAACTAAATCCTTATCATAAAACCAATGGAGAATTTACAGCAGTAGCCGTCTTTCATCAGCGAGCTGGTGGACGGTACAGGGCGCAGCATCAACAATAACAGGCATACTGTATTTTCGCTACGCGCCTCTAAGGCAGATACGAACAATAGGGACCAACGATAGGAAAATTAGTTCTGTGGTTGCATATACTACGAACTGAATGGAATTCAGAAAAAAGACTACCACGAAACGTCTGGAAAATCTGATAATAGTCCAGGAGTATTAGGTCATAAATATAGGCTGACCCGGAAATGTTACAAGCTGATTTTTCAGGATAGCTCCAGAAATATGATTGAAACATCATACTGAAAGTCCCCAAAAATCCTCCTTGTGCTCTCCGAGAAATCCAAGATAGCGTCCAAAATGGCCGCCAATTTCAAATATTACCATATCTTTGGAACCAGTTAAGATAAAAAAACAAATGTAGTGTCTAATTATATGTTTTAAGGTACAAGTAATCCAATAAAACTAATTGAATGGTGATCCAAATCTTCTATCTAGCAAAACATCCAATATGGCGTCCAAAATAGCAGCCATTTTTAAATATTCCAATATCTTTGGAACCAGTTCAGATAAAAAGACAAATTTAGTGTCTAGTTATATGTTTTAAGGTACAAGTAATCCAATAAAACTACTTTAATGGTGATCTGAAGTCTTATATCTAGGAAAACAATCAAAAATGGCGTCCAAAATGGCCGCAGTTTTCAAATGCTATCATAACCTTACACATTTTTATGATTAAAAATAAAAAAATAGTGTCTAATCATATGCTTTAGGTACAAATAATCCAATGGAACTATTTTCAATTTTATCCTCTTATCCAACTCTTCTAACTAGACAAAAATTCATTATGGCATTATCTCCGAGAAATCTAAGATGGCGTTTGTTTCAACCAAGTAAGAAAAATAAAACAACAGTTCATATTTTTTCCATACAGTTTCCAAATATCCAATATGGCATTTAAAATTACCTGGAAAAAATATTTATCATTTTAATGTGGTTTCTTCATTTCATCAAAAATCATCAAACTACAACATTTTTTCAAAGGTTTTACTGCATTTATATTTAACTTCTATCTTTGTAGCCATGAAATTTATAGGAAAAATTAGGGTTGAAAGCTGGCCAAACTAATCACATAAAACTTATTTAAATTTCCACTAAAGTAGTACGAAATTGACAGAGACTTAATTATTTAATTATTTGGTATATGAACAATAATTTATTTAGTGTTTCTGCATAAAAATATTTTTAGACATACACCCCACCACGCCCCCACCCACAGAAAAAAGGCCTACTCTAAATTTGAAAGGTTACGTTCGTTCCGAAAAGGACAATTACAATATTCTTTTTGGCATAAGTATGCGTGACGACGTTTAAGCGACTCACAGTTATTTGCGTTAAATTGTTACATTTTATAAGGTTCTAAGATTTTCCTTTCCAATCATCTAGAGGTGCCGTATTCTAACCCTGGCCCATCTCAGTCCTGATCGTTGTGGTATTGTTGAGATGTGGGCCTTTTTGAGAAAAATTATTGGGAAAATTTGAACGTGCTCTAAAGTAAAAATGTAAAATTCTCCTCTCCTTAGTTTCAGTTACGATGATGAGTATACTTTTACACTTCAAATCTGAAAAAGCACTTATTAAAGAATGCTATTTTTGAGCATCTAGATCTTTAATGTTCTAGATGTGACCACATAGTCCCTATTTACAATAGGGTCTACGTGATCATTGTTAAATCATGTATGTATATTCTTTTCTAGATGACAAATATGCGTACATTCAAGGTTCCACTGCACTTCGCAGTCTGGTTGGTGTTATGAAGACTACCCAGATACCAGCTAACAGGGGCCAATCTTGCTTTCAATTCTCCTATTACTTGAGCTCTTCATCTGAATACGTGAAAATGCAGTTAGAAGATAACAGTATAAAACCAACAACATTTGCATATGAAAGTCCCGGATGGCATTATGGTCGTGTAAACTTTACTACTGTCCCGGCTCCAGCGATACAATATGTAGACATAATTGGAATCGTTAACTCCAGACAAATTGTAGCAATTGATGATGTATATATTCAAAAAGGTAGCTGCACGGATATACTAGGTGAGTTTCATATATTGTAGCGCAAAACAGGACATCCAAACTTACAAGTTTAAATGGTATATGAAATAAAATAACAGTAATAACTTGAGCATAGAGTTATATCTAATTTCATATCAGATAAATAAATTAAACCTTTAGTGAAAGAAGGAATTTAACTCACCACTAATCTTGTGCTCACGTTGTTTCCAAAGCTCTAACAGTAGGCCTACTGTACAGCAAACAATTACAAAATAAGTAGTCCAAAATATCAAATTTAATAATATAGGCTTGTCCTACGAATCCGGTTCGAAAATCTTATGGCGCATACATAAACAGCCTACATTTATCGGTGTGTGGAATTATTTTTACAAAACACCCATTTACTCGACGTTCGGCGAGACGGGAAAGGAAACGATTTCTCAAACACAAAAGAGTTTTACAGTTTATGCAAATTAAATGCTACACTTGGTAAGTTTCAATTGATGCATACTTAAAGCAATCAACTACAAACTCACATGACAATTCTGTACTGGTTGGCAGCGGATCTATGTGAGATCTCACCTCAAAATGATAAACGGAAGATATATAAAACATAATAATACAAAATGGTAGTAAAATATATATAAGAATATTTACATTTGCGTTGTATTGGATTATTCTAACTACTGCAAAGGCAGGTTCAGGGGTTTCGTGCTCCGTAGACCTCTAATATTGTGGAAGACCGTCTGTAAGAGGGCCACATATTGAATAGAACTACTCCTTCCACGCTACTCCGTAAAAGCATAGCCTACCAACGATAGACATTTTAGAGTATTGTTTATTTTTTCTGTTTTGTGTTTTAAATTTAATAAATTCCAGATTTTTTTTATGTATGATTTAATCCTACATAGACTAACAGGGTTATTACTGTACTTATCTATTTGTCATAAACGTAATATAATTAAATACTCGGTGTTAAGTTCAATTGAAAACATGGCTCTAATACACATGGAATGGTATTGTAAAGCATCTTAGTCGTTTTTGGATAAGAACCCTATTTTAATATAATAATAAAATATTAATTGACATTAAAACTACAGTTGAACCTCCCTGTGCGGACACCTCTCGTAAGCGGACACCTCCCATAACGGACACTAATTCAAAGAACTGTTTGTTCTTCCTACCTAATCAGTGAATTTGTTACCTCCCGTAAGCGGACACCTCCCGTAAGCGGACGCGGACACTTTTTGTCTTAAAATTTGGATTTTTGTACGTAAATTTACCTCTCATAAGCGGACATCCTGGAAAATGTTATTTTCTGTACAACGAATACAAATTTCTGTACAAAATAGTCCTTATACCGTAATAGCTGAAAATCATATTACTGAAACAATCTTGAAAACGATAAAAAATTATTCAATGAAATACAGAATGCGATGTCTAGAAATTTGAGAGGCCATTTCTGCTGAGAAAGCTGTGAAATGTGAGAAATAAGAACGTTTACACAATTTTACAACTTCAACCCTCTATCGGCCGAAATTCTAGTAAGCGGACAACTCCCGTGAGCGGACGCCTTTTCCGGACTCGAAGGTGTCCGCTTACGGGAGGTTCAACTGTATGCTAAATGTTCTTTTATAGCACCAACACCAGTTATTCCATTTATTCCTTCAACATCGTCACCCATTACACAACAAAGAGTCGTCCCGTGTTCTTTTGGACAGGCCACTTGCAATGATGGTGGCTGTATTCAGAGAAGTTCCGTCTGTGACGGTTACAGAGATTGCAAAGATGGATCGGATGAGATAAACTGTGGAGGTAATACTTTACTTTTATTGTATATTTACTGTGTTAACTAAAACAATAATCGAAGAGCAAATGAATTTGTTAAAATTTTGCTACAACAATGCATTAAAGAAGGGTGGCATTTAACCTTGTTGATCAAACTGTTGGTATCCAGTATACCTGTTCGCTGAACCGTAGAGACTGGTCAAATACATCGCTACTCTCTCTGTGTTTCAGCTGGTGTCCTAATTGCACATCATCTTTCAGGTTTTATACCGTGTACGGCATGGCGCATTTGTAGGTTAACGAAAGGCCGTACACTTTTCAGAAAGAGTAGCGGATTGTCTCCCTCTGTACTGACTTATCGCCCAAAAATGTTTTCCGCTGGAATTTTAAGTCTACTTCAGACATTTGAGGCATGTCATGGCAAAACCAGTTGTAGGAAAATTGAAAAATTGAGTTTTTGTTATAGCCATGTTACACCTTTCATCAGCTTTAAAATGAAGGGTCACTTATCAAAATCGAACATCTATAACGGAAGTTAATGGACAAAATATACACAAATTTCCTTTGTATTTGTTTATATTTCCTGTTATTTATTTGCTTATTTCTCAATAACTTCCTGTGCGACAACTTGGTGGTTTGGTGGTTTTGCCATGCCTTGCCTCATTTGTGGGCTATAACTTGTATCACACACCACCAAATAAATCAAATCAAATATAAAATATAGGTAAACCATGATCAAGGAGTGCTAGTGCTATGGTTGTGTTTCATGTATTTAATTATCTTTGAATGAATTTTTAATGGAAATTAGTGTGCGACTATTATCAAGCCCACTGGTCACGAATAAGGGGAAACCCAAGCAGAATTTTGTCATCTAACGATCTAATTTGCATATTCAAAATGCCCAACTCATTACAAATGAAACCATTATATCTTTGAAAACTATCAATGCTACATGCTTAAATTACTATACCACAAGATTTTGACAAGGACGTTTGTAATAGAAAACTAGATGAACACGAATTTAAATAAGTAAAATGTGTATCGTACAAGATAAAATAGGTTTTTGTTTTCTGGGTCTAGGGGACACCCTGGGATTTGCACTTAGGCCTACGTTCAAAACGGACGACGCTAGACACTTTTAAAATAGTGATCACAGCAGTAACAACAACCACAAGCATAACAGCAGTGAGGTTCTAAGGTCCTCTTTGTGCGGACCTAAAAAGTGGTAAAAACATGTGTATTGTAAATAAATAAAAACAGGATACTTGTAATTTTACTTAACAAATCAAGACGTATTTCATTTTTATCAAATTGTGATTTTCTCCTTATTTTTTTGAATATCTCAAAACACCTGCCCCACAAAACAACTCATTTTGTCACAGCGCCTCGTATTATTCCAAACTCGCATGTCATTCTGTTTTAAGGTCTAAACGAACCTACGATCAACTGTTCTTCAAGTAATTTAATTGTATCATCACGGAGAGTAGCCTACTCTAAACCAACAACTGACGTTGGTGATCCTACATCGGTTACCTGCTTTCCTCCGTCAGGATCTGAGTTCAATGAAGGAACAACTATAGTCACGTGCACAGATAGAAGCAACAATAATGCTTCCTGTTCATTTACAATCACTGTTGGTATGTATTATTTTGTTTAAAGGGCGTTATGCTAGTTAATTTAAGCGAAAATGTCAGCTGTTAAAATAATGGTATACAGAAAAAATACCGATTTAAAATCGATTTGTTATATTTCTAAGTTTAATTTAAAGAGATTACATAACAATTATAAAATGTTTAATTTTAATAAATAACTGTCCTTTGACAATCTCTCAAGATAGGGGAAAGTGCCAGGTAAGACAAAATACAAAAATAAAACAAGGAGGAATTGAAAGGACAAAAAACCCCAAAATAATTAGGACCGGATGTGAACTGGATATACACTTGAACAATGATTTTTTAAAAATATATTTAGTTTACTCGATTTGTGATCAAATGTAAAAAAAAAATTAAACCATAAAACGAGTCATGTCACGTCATGTCATTTTTTTTTTTCAATCCACATTCATATTTCTTCAGATACTATTCCACCTTCCATCGCGTGCAACGACATCAGATCTGTAGATGAATCACCAGACTGGAAAATACCAGACGCATCCGACGAAAATCTAGGAGAAGATCCTGTTAAGTGCTCAGTTGAACCTAATGGAATGTACGCGCCTGGCTCAGCAACTGAGGTTACGTGTACGGCAAGTGATTTAGCGGGAAACACTAAAGACTGCACGTTTCTTATTATCATTCGTAAGTAGTCTATACAAATGTTTCGTCTGCATTGACTTGAATCATAGAATCGTCGAATTGCTTTTATAGCTCTAAAGGAGTTCTAGAACCACAAGTAGTATGTTTCAGTAATTTTGACAGATGCGAACGCCAGAGGGCGCTTGATTATGATAAACAGTCTTTACAGAATGAGAATTGAACATGTGCTTTAATCGAAATGCATGCTACAATGTTTCATCCAATTATCTGACTATCCGTCGACAAGATAACCGACTTTTGAAAAGAAAATAACGTATATAAGCAATTTGAAGCAAATTTTAACACACGAGGGTAGTCTGCAGAGCTCGTTTGGTTAATAAAAAAGTGTTCCTTTCTCTATAGATACTCGGTTACGGTACACATTTTATAAAGAGAGCCGGAAGTTACCAAAATACTATTGTTTTTGATTTTACTTGTTTTTACCTGTTCACAACCCGATGAAAAATATATCAGTGTACCTCGCATTTGTGATTCGAGTTATCTTGTCATCAGATAAAAAGGTTTCACAATTGTGTATGTATGTTCTCTGACTCTATTTGAGACTGTATCCAATGTCTGAATAAAACGTTATACAAAACTGTAAACGTTTTTTACGTTGAAATAACATATTTTTTTTTATTTTGTAGAAACCACTCTTTCTGAACAAATTCAAAAGCTTACCGAGGTAAGTAGGCCTACCCTACACAATTTTAGAAAATTAAACAAATATAATACCATTTTATAAACAGAATAAACAATAAATCCACAATATGTAATTTGTTTTTTAACTCTGAGGTATAATTTACCGAGTCCAATGACAGTACTTGCAAAAAATGCCAGCCTTGCAACCGTACCACTAGACCACGTGGTTTGGACTAAGGATTTAAATCGATGTAATAATGCCAAACTAGTTGTCTGGACCCCTGTGTCCGATAACAACCTGTGAATTTTCTAGCAATTATATTCACTATAGCCTACTGTCTATTTGGTACATTTTACTTCACAGTGGAGCAAAATAGATTGTATCTAGTATTTCACCTATGACAAAAACGTATAATGTAAGGTCTATCGCACTTGGTGCCATAAAATGTATTCACTTCAACAGAACAACAACACTTCGGTCACAAAATCATTCTACATCACACCTATGGCGAATATAACACCATTTTACATTACAGAAGATTCAATTCACTATGCATTTCTTATATAAATACCGTAACCTATTTGTATTGTAGAAATTTTCTCTTGGTCATATTGAACAACTTTTTACTTTTAGTTAAGAATCGAAGACCCAATTGACCAATTCCAAAATTGCATAAGATCCCAGCTAGCAATACCTTGTTCCAACGTTGGAAAAAAGTTAATGTCCTTTTGCAACGTTGGACCAACGTAGGCCTATCATTCCTAGCTGGAATGATGTGTCTTTTCTACAATTAAGCAACGGATAGACCGACAGACCAACCAATAAACCAATGAAATGATCCCCAGGAACGTGTTTACTGAATTTCAAGAGATACCATATTAAACGAAATGAAAACCATCAGCAAAAGGCACAGACCATGCGACCGACCGATTAACTAATGAAACAACCAAAACACATTACTAAAAAACTGCTTGGTAAATTCTAAACTAACTTGAACATTAGAAATTAAAGAAAAAGACAAATAGCATAATACATTGCATTCAATTATACCGTTTTAACCGGTTTAATTTTATATAGTATTAAACCGCGCGCGAGTATTATCTAACCCTCAGTCCGCTGTCACAGAGAAACCGAATTTTGGTACGCGGCAGACTAAACTTCTACCTGAATATTGGCGAACAGGAAACTAGGCTAGAACCACCTGTTAAAATGAAGTTTAAATGTTGGGGTTTTGCACATTTGGCAACGGTTGGACAGCCGTACTACATAAAGCCTAAAAGGATTCCTGTTAAGGTTTTTCGCTAATAT
Source organism: Nesometra sesokonis (assembly GCA_025631205.1). Classification (NCBI taxonomy): domain Eukaryota; kingdom Metazoa; phylum Echinodermata; class Crinoidea; order Comatulida; family Antedonidae; genus Nesometra; species Nesometra sesokonis. The sequence goes on from JAOTQE010001182.1 coordinate 8,381, forward strand.
CTACATGTATAAATTGAGGGAATAAACGACCGACAGACCAATCGACTGACCAAAGTAATGGAATGAAAACAAAAAAAAAAAACTAATGGAAGAACTACCTGCTCAACCAACTGAATTATTATAACTTAACGAAATTGCATATGACCGAGTCAATTCGATGCATCTAAAAAGCAAAGAATGTAGATATAAATCTTATGCAGAACACTTGGCATTGAACATTTTATATTTGTAAAGTGCAACAAAATACGATAACCCATGTTTAACAATGTCTTTCTGTTACAGAATGTCACTGAAAACAACATTGAAGAGGTTTCTAGTCAGTTAGAAAATATTACGGAGACTAATACTGATCTGGAAGCTGCAGAATTTGCAGAGGTGACACGTGGTCTAGAAGCCATCACCGCTGTTAACTCTCCAAATGAAAATGTACTGTTTATTTATTTAAAATTAAGAAATATTATTTTAATTTAATTTAACAATGTTGAAGCTTACGCAAAGGTAATAATTAGCCGAGTATAGTGTCATTGAAATAACGTCCACTACCAATGACAAAAAAAAAAATCAAAACATTAAACACCAAGTTTACTGTATTTTACCTTAGCACTGATAACCTTTGTTTACCCTGACAAATTACCATTCACACTCAACAAACCACCTCAGTGCGTTACATTTCACGGAGCCCTAGCTACATGCACTTTAGCATATCCACCTGGTTTATTACGGTACACACAGTGACTTCCGGTGTACAATAACACTATTTGCATATTCGTGTTTGTGATAGTTTAATGTTTTCAATTGTTAGAATATTTTTTTTATTATTACACAACCATTGCTTGCTGTTTATAATACTATAGAGCACGGGCACCAGAACTATGACCCTGAAAGCGTGTACATAAAACTTGGCATATGTTTAGAGGCCATTGAAAATAGTGTTATTACCATACATTTATTACTTACGGCTTGATGGTGAACTGAACACTGTAGAATTGTAGTCCCATGTAGGCACCTAGTATTTTGATTTCGTCAGTCTAGTCAAAACCATGCAAGTTAAATAATAACTGGTTTACAATTATTGTATTTTTAACATCTTTTTGTTATACAAATTATATTATTATATCACACACATTTTATGTTGTCACTGCCTTTAGATTTGAATTAAATTTACTTTCATTTATTGATAGAAATGAAACTTCTATGAAAGATTGCGTGGGCATAGCAACAGCGTTAGAATGTACCACGATTTGATTGGTTGGATTCCGGAATAGTAGGAGCACACATGGAACTGCACTTTGGGGCTATGTATTCTGTGGAAGTTCACCATTTAGCCGTAAATAATAAATCTATAATTTTTACGCATTTAATTCCATGAACTTATTATATGCGCTATAAAATAAAAATGGTTTTGATTGTTTTTTACACCTAAAAATAAATAAATACTGTGCTATAAAATGCAACCTTAACCCTTTCGCTGCCACCATAGCATAAATGCTAATATATAAGTGCCTGTTAGAAAACTCCCTTTGGGCGACTGTACAGAAGTCTACCTCAAAAGGTAGAAGGTCGTGTATCGTTTAGAATGCCGATAAAATTCTGCACGTTTTGATGTATAATTTGTCAGGGGTTGCTTTGTAACAAGTTCGAATTTTTTAGTTTTGAATTTCACAAAAACCTTTTTTTCCAAGGGCACAACGGCAATTACCTTATTATTTTATTCACAAAATCCTTCATTTTCATGAAATAAATTGATAAAAACTATAAATAAAAATTCATGATGGAATAAAAGAGACTATACTGAACAAAGGTTTTCTTTTTATAAATGTTTCTTCAAATTCTCAATATTTTTTTAGTTAAATAGCAATATTTAATACACTAAAAATAATAGCAATGTGGTGGCTTTGGTTTGTTATCAGCTGGCACTGTTATTTAATGAGTCATTAATCGTCTGTCAGCCAAAGGGTTAACTAATACAATTTAATGAATATATTTAATTCAACATTCGTGCGGATGTAGACCAAATTGAGTTCGAAGAAAACTTTGAGTCATGATGATCGGTAATGTAATTCACATCGGTTGGACATCCCAAACAAAATCAAATAGAGGGTACCTTCTACATTAACAAAGGCCCTCCCATCAGTATTACAATGTCGGAAATACTGTTCTGCGTACGTCGTGGATGGGTACTATATGGCCAGTTGTAAATTAAATATAATGTACCTTTAACATTTATCTTTTTTAAAAAATACACAATATATTGTGTAACATTTTTTTTCTGTTAGGTTACAAATTCTGTAATTGAAACAGCCGACAATTTACTTGAATATCTAAATGATGATGATATTGTCTTTGAAGAAGCCACTACAGTAATCCTCGACTCCATTGAAAATCAGATAAAAACGGCGGCCGTTGATGGTCAGAACTACACCAACGAAGCAGACAACTTTGCTATACAAACAAAAAGTTTAAACTCCCATGAAGTTCCACCAACAGGTGTACTTTTCTTGGTATCGGATACGAATGAACCAAGCGTGTGCTTAGAAAGTAGCTGTCAACAAGACACATCACATTTGTCGATTAGGTTACCAACAAATATTTTGACAAATTTGCAAGGTTAGATTTACAATGTTGTACCATTAATTCAACAAATAAATATTCACAGAATGTTTGTGAGTGAGAATTTCCGACACCTTATATTGGTTTGTGACAGACGAGGCGAGCTGTTCCATAGTTCTGTGGCATTCTCTCCTCAGTTTACGCAAGATTTATGCGTTAAATATTTATTTTATTTCAATTTTATTTTATTTCAATTACATCCAACAGCGATATCGCCATCTATGTCATGAATTAGCGGATTCCTAGCAACTAGTTCTGGTTTATTCCAGAACAAAATGTCTTCCCTAATAATAAATAAGAGGAGGAAAGTCATTACTTTGGACATTCCTTTTAGCAGGCTATAGGCAGGCGCGGATCCAAGGGAGGGGGGCCCGACGGACCCTGGCCCCCCTTTTGAAACCAAAAAATGTATTTTTTGCACCAATTTTTAATAAAACAGG
>JAOTQE010001193.1:0-11429 GCA_025631205.1 Nesometra sesokonis
CAATAAAGATCACTTGATTAGAACTAGCAATTACGCCTCGTGTATAATTTCATAAACTACTATATAAAGTTTACAGTGAACTTATATTATCTTTGAAGAAGGGTGCACTCTACAACTTGAAAATGCACGTCAACTCATTGAGCAGGCCCATTCTATACTTGACCTTGTCTTTGAAAGATATGTTAGAACTTTCCATTCCAAGAGATTCAATTACACACTTATCGGGTGGCCCAAAAAAAAACGTCACTAAATTCAAACCTCTCTTATTCCCATATGCAATAAACTAGCTGCTTGAAAATCTGCACACATACACAATTGGGTATTGTCTATTAATGGGAAAAGTTCAAAGGTCGAAGTCGAATAATCTCGTCACGGTGAAAATTTTAAAAGTGCATGTCGAATATTGACGTACCGAAATGAAAGGAGGTTTAGCTTCCTTTACTAATCACACCAAATGCTTGTTGTGTCCTTCATCCTGATCACAAACTGTGCAGTCTCTTTTTCCATGAAGAAATGCAGTGCTTAACCTCATCCAGAGGCCAGGCCTTGACTATTTTTTTCTTCAGTTCCTCTAGAATTTTTTTGTTGAAACACAGAATTGTGCCCTGGGTAAAAACCTCTGCAGTCAGGGAGGCATTTTGGCACTGTGCAATAAGTGACGCCTACCATCAGGCGCATTATTTTTTTCAATGTGACAAACGTATCAAATGCAGGACATTGCTATTTTGAGCACTTAAAGACAAGAATCTGATGGACTTATTGCAAAATTTTCAGCCTTGTACCTTTAGAAACACCAGAGCTAGTAAAGTTTGAAATAAGTGACATTTTTTTTGGCCACCCGATATACTCCTTGATAAAAAAAAGACAATGGTTATTTGTTTTGCGTAAGGAAAATTAGCAAGTTTTAAACTCCCTGTTTTAACCATTAAGTCCAGCCAGTTATACAATACATTGCAGCATATTCTTACAGAATTTGTAGAATTGCAAAATATCAATGACATAATTTAATAGTTTTTTTTTGTTATTTATTGCAGTATTATAACGATTATGGTGACATCATTAAACTGACATTGGCAAAGTCCAGGGAAATCAACAAGATAAGTTGTGCAAAAACACTGGGCCTCAGTCTCAGTCAGGTAATATAATATGAATATAATACCCCATTTACACTGCCTAGCAGAACTTCAGAATTTTCACACACAGGATCATCAACTTCCTAAATCTCAATACCATTAAGTCTTTTAAATGTGGCTACAAATCTCACCTTATATCAAAATACAAACCCCTTTAATTCACTTAAAACAATAATTTTGTAATTTAATTAGCTAAATTACACCACCTATACCCTTGTCTATGTCTGTTGCCGTGTATGTGCTGTCCCGTATTGTCTAAAAATCTAATGTGTAATCTGTTGCTCGTCCGTGTTTGTTTTGTGTAGTGTTCACGTATTTACTTCGTCATTCTCCATTATAATTAAGGATTTTTCTGGTGGATCCAGACCTTAAAGCCCCTTAGGGCTTTTATCTCCAGACATTTTTGCAATTTCTATTTTTTAAATAATTATTTTGTCTTACCCATTGTTAATTTTTGCATTTTTTGCATTATGTGAATAAATTTAACTTGAAATTGAACACCAGAAACTGTAAGTCTAAACGATTACTTTGATATTGCCCTAGGTTGTAATAATAACAATAACCATAAAGTATAACGTTTGCGGTACACCACAATATAACCTACTGAATGTTTTGATTGATGTGCTTCGATTGTCCCCAAGAGTGGCTCTAACTCTCACTCCTGAGGACAATCGAAACACTTTGATCGAAACGTTGAGTAGCTAACAAATACATACGTGGTGTACCTCAAACGTTATATGTTTATTGATATCTCACAATGCAAACCTTCGAGCAATATAAATAGCAATAATTATAATAAAATATATATGTTGCGCCAATTCCACAAAAAAAAGATCAAACACACTGTGTACCATTAGAGTTTGCTAAAGAGATTAGTTTTTAAATTAACCGTAAATAATTCAAGAGAAGATGATGATTTAAAGGGCAGGTTCACCCAAAAAATTACTTTTCATTTTATGTTTTAGTTAATCATAAAAAGTATATTCAGCCCTATTTGGGAATTTTTACGATTTTTTCCCTTGAGTCTTATGAATTGAAAAATATATATATAAATAAACGCTAGTTTTCATCCCTATTCTTTTACACACAAAAAAGCAAAGTGGGTAATTTTTTATTTACAAATAAAAATGGCTACTTTAAATCAAACAAAGAATAGAATTTTTCTGTATATTTTTAGAATGACCATTTATTTTTTACAATTTATTTAAAATACCCCTCTTTTCTTAATGTCTGGACGTAATAAAATGATAAAATATGACAGATCAGTATTATATTTATAAATTTGAATGCAATATGTGGCAGAGCTCAACCAAAGAATTCATAAGTCGAAAAATTGAAAATTGACTTATTTATAAATTATTAAGCTAAACATCAGTATATTTAATATGCAAAAAAAAAATCAGATCCTAACGATGTTTTCTTGCAAAATTATAAACAATCAAGTTTCGAACATTTAGAATTTAAGTTTTGAGAAAAATACATTTGAAATTCGGTGTACTGTAAATAAGCAAGTTCATTTTAAAGTGTATTTCTTTAATAAATCTTGATCATATATCTGAATAGTGTTGATGTAGTATGAAATTTTAATGTTTAAACTGTATGTGTTTGAGATAAATAAAATATTGAAAAAATTTTCTGCCGATTGTGAAAATTGCGACTTAAGCCTTTTTGGCTTGGCTCTGCCACATATATATTCAAATTTGTAATGTTTTAATTTTTTTTTACTTTGGAAGGAATAGGCCTTTAATTAGCTTCATTTTTTTTTAGTTATTTAACGAGATGAAGAGTGAGTTAGGGTATGCCGATGAGAGCCGATCAGTTGCCCAAATGAATGCCATCAAGGAACTTGCCCGTAGATTCTCATTGACGTTTGGACTTGATCAGATCAAAACCAGAGATGCAGTGGCAGCACTGCACAGGTAAATACTTTAGAACCCACAGAAATCAAGGAATATTTGCATGCCAGGTGGGCAAATCTATCTCTAAATTTTTATTGTTCAAAATAAATTTCAGTTGCCTTCATAATCACTCTATATAAATATGTCAAGAAGTAGCAGTTTCAATTTCAATTCATCTTCAGTTTAAACTCATCGTCCATGTACAAATAAAAATAAACATTGTAATAATATAAGAATCAGAAAAAGCACAACAAAAAAATATTCCCCAACTCATTAAAATGAAAAATATTCAGCAACCATAGAATTGATCCCTTAACATGCCCCTGCCATTTCCGGACATCAAAAGACTAAAATTCCCCAGCAGAGCATATCCTTTTCCCCAAAACTTTGACTCTCTACTGGCTCACACTTTTCCAAAAGTCTACATTTACCCCTGAAATAAACTCAATCCGATTCCCAGAATCCATACTCCTGCTTTATGCATTGTGCTACTTGCCTTGTCATCCTCACTCCATTTTTATTACTATTTTCAGAGAGGGTATTGTGTTCAGCCTGACTCCACTAGAGGACCGACATAATCATCTTCACTCCATTTTTATTACTATTTTCAGAGAGGGTATTGTGTTCAGTCTGACTCCACTAGAGGACCGACATAATCATCCTCACTCCATTTTTATTACTATTTTCAGAGAGGGTATTGTGTTCAGTCTGACTCCACTAGAGGACCGACATAATCATCTTCACTCCATTTTTATTACTATTTTCAGAGAGGGTATTGTGTTCAGTCTGACTCCACTAGAGGACCGACATAATCATCCTCACTCCATTTTTATTACTATTTTCAGAGAGGGTATTGTGTTCAGTCTGACTCCACTAGAGGACCGAAACAATCCAGGAGGCCCGCCACCAAACATTGGATACTTGGATGTACTCAGTGAATTCACCGCTAAGCTTATGAAACTTGATAAAAAGACAGTGTATGTGTACCAAATATATTATCTGAAATCTTTGATAGAGATAAAGGAATAAAAAAAAATATAATAAAATACAGATTAAGCTAGCAAATGTAATTTTAAAGGGTGGAAAAATATGTAATATCTCATGTATTGAATTTAAAAATGACCAAAATTTATTTTCATAATTCTCAATCTTGCTTCTTTAGAAGTAACATAACATTTATTGGTTTCAGAATAGGAATTACTTTATTTAAAAGTTACCGTGGCCATTAAAAAATTAATAAATTAAAAATATACTTAAAAAGAAAGAGCACGTCATAGGCAACAGTGGAAGAATTAAATGCACAGAACCTGCCAGAAGGCAGTCAACCAATTATGATGGTCATAGCATTTACAGTACATTTGATAAAGTAAAATATTAGAGATTGGGTATCAACTTCTCAGGGTTTCTTAATTTCAAAACATTATTTGGTGCGAAATTATGATAAATCGCATCCTACTTCAAATGTATAATTACATTTAGTTTTTTTGGGACAAATTAAAGCTATAAAAAAGAGTTATAAATGATTGTAGCTCCAAAAAAATAGGGTTTTTTTTGTTGCTTTTGTTCATATAGACTTGCATATCTTGACAAACAACTCCAACCAGAGATGCTGGAGAAGACCGGTGACGAGTGGTCAGCACTACGAGCGTATCGTAACAGCCTGATGCAGGGCGGTGATACGAGTTCAGATGTGAGTCGTCCACCACGCCCACCGAAGCGCCCCAAACCTGGTATTAAGAGGAAGATGGCATTATCAGGTGGTGGTGAGTGTTTTTATCTTGTCTGTAGTGTTAACTTTTCTACTGCAATGGATAAAATGAATGAAAGGAGATCAACATCAATGTTTCGAGCAGCAGCGGAAGTGGGCAATTGTGATTTTTACCACAATAACTAAAATTCCAAAGTGAAATTGGTTTCAAACTTTGCAGAATGCAAGATTAAAACAAAAGACGGAACCCTATACAATTTTTGGCCTTCTCCAATTATTATTTTGTACATTGTTTCACCATGGCAAAACACCATGATACAGGAAATTCCTAGCCATTTTGTTTTTTGTCACTTGGGTTTAGGATTGAATGATTATGGGATTGTATGAGATTAGATTACTGCAGTTACTACAGTTACTATACTTGTGTGTCTGTGGTTTTATCTCATCTGTTTACTTTTCTACTGCAATGGATAGAATGGATTAAAGGAGATCAACATATAAGTTGCCCATGCCACTGCAGCAGTGTAACTAGAAAAATCCAAGCGGGTGTGGCCAGCTAACATTTAAGGTGGAGGGGGGTAGTAGTAAAATAATGAAAAAAAAGTTTTTTTTACATTTTCAGAGGCTGAAGGTGGGTGACAGTTTGAAATTAGGCTTGGTGGAAGACTTTAAAATAAGTTTTAGGGTGGAAAATTCTGAGCTTCAGTGGCACCCACCTGCTTTTGTTTAGCATAATTATTGAATCCCTGTATAGTTTGTCATAATCAGAGCTAACAAAAACTGCTACAATTTTTTTTAAGATGTAAAATAGAATGCCTATTGCAAAAATATAAATCAAAATTATTTAGGATCATTTACTCACCCATCTCAGACTTAAGTGAAAACCATGAACCCTTTAATACATTCTCTATCCTTCATGTTTGACCTTGAATGAAATTTTGCCAAGTACCTGTTAAAGTCATAGTCACTTATAACTTTTAAACACTGGTTCACATTGAAGGGATCAGATCCAGATCATAAGCTAATCCTAACGGCTAAGCGCTGACCTTTCAAAGGAAGTAATCAACTATCTGTTAGTTAATGGTACTGTACTATCTAGAATGGTAACGTGACATGATTTATTTGGAAAAAAAATAATGTATTGGTGGCCTTACTTTATCTAATTAATCGGTATTTATGATGTATGTGAACAGACACTAGGATTATAATTGAGTTTAATTTTGATTATTAGTGTTTATATTTATGACAATTTATGTTTTTAATAGTTGAAGATGTAGAAGGTAGATGGGTTCCCAGAGAGGAACAGCCACAGGGAGCGCGCGGTGGATGGAAACGTCGACGCACAGAAGAGGAACTTGCCAGTCAAGGGTAAGTGTTTCGGTATCTGTTAAATTTACAGCTGTCTGGACAGAATCGCATCGCACTCAAATGTGGATGATTGCATTAACAAAAATTTATCTTATCTATGGCCATGTTTTCACATGAATTATTATCCAATAAACAACCATCCAGTCAGATCAGTTAAAAAATGCATCTGCAAAACCATAAAGCTTCTTTCTAATTGATCTACATATTTTCAGTAAAATTTTGATGGTGGATGACTGCCCAGCACTGCGACGTGTGATGGTCATATGACTAAACCACCTGTCAGCGACTGCAGACACTTTTTGACTAATTAATATTTTTTTGTACGATAATTTACGTTCTACAAGCGGCCACCCTGAAAAAAAAAAAATTTTTTGGACAATGAATACAAATTTTTAGTAAAAAATTTGTGCTGTAATGGCAAAAATCATATTACTGAAAAACTGATCTTAAAAAATGATAAATAATTGTTAATAAAATATGGTGTAAAGAAATTTGAGGGGCTTTTTGTGTTTAAGTCATGAAATGTCGGACATAAGTACATATAGGTGATTTAAAAAGTTCGGTCATCTATCGTCCAAACTTCCCGTAAGAAGCCACCCCCTGTAAGCAGACACTTTTCCCGGACTCAAGGATGTCCGCTTATGAGAGGTTCATCTGTATATGAATATTATCTAGATTGCATTACAATCATGGACTTTTGAACTTTGTTCTGAAATAGGACTACTGCTAGTATGAGTCAAGACACCTCATCACAGTTGTCATGGATCAGATCACAACAATCTAAAAAGAAGCGAGTGAAAGCTAGGCTTAGCTATAGCACTAAGAACAACAGCTTTGGGTACTCAGGATTATGCTCAAGTTACTTTTAAAATCCTGTTTTGCTTTTAATATTTTATTTTTGTTTAGTTTAATATTAAATTTAAGTTCAGTCAGTTTTTATGAAACTTTCTAAACATTTAAAAAATGTTTAAAATTACTTTGTGAACACTTTTAACATAATTTTGGTTATTTACACTTATATGTTTTTTTACTATCTTCCTACAAAACCTCATTCCCATGTATAACATTTTTTTGGCCCTCATTATTATTTCCGCCAGTCACTAGTACAAACGCCTCTGGAACTATTCATTCCACAATGTTGCATATAGCATTTTTACCTCTCATATACCTACTTAAACTCCTAGGTGGAGAGAGAGAGAGAGAAAGAGAGAGGCAATATTGGTGAAGTGTCTTGCTTAAGAACACAGACTACCGACCAGCGTGGGACTCGAACTCCCAACCTTGTGATTTGAAGTCTGTAACTCAACCACTGCACCAACTGTTCCCACAGTTTAGTATTACTGTTGGCTTGCGGATGTTTACTGATTTGTTTTTTAAATCTTTTTCTTAATTCAACATTCTTTAAACATTTATAAATTTGATATTGAAAACAAAATGAGTTTTATTATAACATCTTGTTGTAGAAAATTATTTATGGACATACTTATTTTCTTTATTTTCCATGTTTTATGAATTGTGTTGCTTTACAAATGAACTAACAATATTTGTTTGTTTTTTTATTTACTTGTGATTAATTATATGTTTTTGTGTTTGTTTTAATTGTCATTAGTTTGGAAGAGTTTATTAACACCTAAAACCCATTTAGTATTTTTATACTGTTATGCAAATATAAGAACTAGACTGACATGCCCACCCCCAACTTTTGAGTAGTCATGCAAAATGATGCACTCGGTTATAAGCCCATGCACTAATTTGAAGTCTGAGTGACAGTAAAAAAATTATAACAAAATGACATCTTGATTCAAGGCCTAACATCTATATTCTTAAAACCAGCTATAGTCCTAGTTTGAACTAGGCTTAAAATTGTGCTAGTTGCAACTTCAACATACAATTCCTATACATAAAGATCTAGTTGTTAGTTCGACGTGACCAAGTTGGACTGGTGAGTAAAATAATGGTATATTTGTAGGGCCTAATTTGCAGCTTATAAAAAAATTCTATTGAAATTAATTTTGGCTAATCATCAAAGGCTACAATTTGTGACAAATAAAAAAAAATTGTTCATTATAGGTTTAAAATAATGTTTAAAGTTGATTAAGTCAGTTATTTAGTCTATACCCAGTAAGGTTAGAAAAATCGGTCTCCCTGAGTTGCAATTTAGTCGATGTCCACTTGATTTGGTTCTATTCGTTGTTAGCTTTTAGAATTTGAAATGACGTAATTCTAAAATTTTTATTCAAACTATGACTATAGACGGTTTTAAGAATATGGGCTTTAGTATGCACTTGACAACTGAGAACCATTGTAAATAAGACATGTTTGATTCTCAAGTATAAGCCCTCCCCCAACGACATGATTTCATGTTCAAGGGAGTGGGCTTAAATAAATACATGTAAATACAGTTTGGATTCTCAAATATAAGTCCAACCCAAACTAGACATGATTTCATGTTTAAGGGAGTGGGCTAATACCCTAGTCAGTGCAGTATTTGATTTATAATTGAATTTCTCTTGAAGGCAACAACAACAACAACAGGAAGAGGAAAGTGAAGAAGAAAGCAATGATGAAGAGGAGGAGTTCCAGGAGGGACAAGCCATCAGGGTTTTGGTCAGTTATTTATTCAAATAGTTTATAATAATAACATGACGCTATATTATATCTATTTATTAACACCTGTCATTCCTATTAACAGTCAGTCTTGCCTAAGTAAAATCCAAATTGACATTGAAGTCCACCATGGAACTTAATTTCACTTGGACAGAAATTCTTCATGGTTGCCACACCAAAGATATAAAATACTTTATTAATTTTTATTCATGCTTTACCCTATGTTTCTGTTTTTGAATGTCATTTGAAAACACCTTTTTGAAATCTTAACCGTTTTAGTTCATTCTGATTCTAGATACTTTCATAATTTGTGCTATATAAATTGTTAACCATTTAAACATTGAAAACTTGTTCAACAAAGATAAAATTACAGTTTGTTAATTACTGGAACACCATCAATTTTGGAATGATAAGTACAATTTAGAAATTATTTGACTTACACACTTTCAACTTAGGCAAGTTTGACTGTATACGGTATGTATATCATTGCATGGTTGTAATAAAATTGCATTCCACTCTACGAAAACTGACCACACAAAAGACCAGATTTGATACTAAAAGTTATTTTATTATAAAAGTGCTAAAATCATGAACCCATTGTAAACTTAGGTACAGTACAGTATTCTTCAAATTGAAAAATTTATACTGGTAAATTGTTCAAAAGACATAACTTGTCAGGCATGGCTTTTGGGTTGGTTTTGGCACTATCCGAAATATTTATTTAACTATAGGCCTCTATGTGCATTCCTGTATCCTCTGTAATACTAAAGAGTAAAGGAGGGCAAAAAAAATACATAAGGCCCCCTAATAAAATTATTAGTTTATCACCCGTGCACGCATCACTTTTGGGGAAATCCCTTCTTTTTTTTTTTTTGCTCAATTTACTATTCAACTGATCGTTTTTTTTCTGTCCAATTCACTTGAAATGCTTTGATTTTCTTGATATAAATTAATATGAAAGATTCCCGAGCTCACAAGGATGTACACAAAAACTAGGCATATGCCTTCAGTGATCAATACTCCGGCTGTAGGCTGGTGCGTCATTTTTCAGTGGGTCTAAAGTTAAATGATGGATGATCTAGCCCAACGTGAGATCAATACAATATTGGAGGGTCGGTCAAAAAAAACCCCCGCCCTCTACAGTTTTTATGCTTAGTAGGGTAGGGTAATAAACTAATAATTTTTTTTATTGGCCTAATCAAAATTATATAGTAAATATTCTTCAATAATCAAAATTTTGACTGGTAAATTATAATTTTTACCGGTGAACTCAGTTGTTAAAATGATACATCAGGAGAATACTCAAGTAACTTGGCCTTTTCTAAGCCAAAGTTTCCAGAAAACTGAAAAATTGAATGGTATGAAGTGGCTGGTTTTGGGAGAGTGGAAATAGCACTTCATCATTTAAAATTGTAAGCTTGTATATGTGAATTGGGCAAAAAATTGTACTGTAATTTCACTTCATTATTATAATATGCATTTGTCTTGTTACTCTATTGGTTAATCTAAATGTACTTCTAAAATAGTATTTCACCTAAACATTCTTAAAGTGTTGCTTCATAGTTATTCTTTTAAACTCATTCTAAAAATCTGTGTAATTAAATGGATGCAATTTTTTTAATTAAATACAAACCTCACCTAAATATTATTAAAAAATAGGTTTATTAAATTCATTCAAAGGCCAGCAAAACAAAGAGTTATGTCAAATGAATTTGTCACCTAGCATTTTTTTAAATTAGCTTCATTAAATGCACCCTCTAAAGAGTTTTAAAGTTAATTCAATAAATACAAGTGTGAACTTTTTTTTTAGCGTCCGTCATTAAACGCAAGCGTAAACCTCAGTTTTAATGTTGCTTAATTTAAGATAAGCGTCACTTAAAAAATTGTACTTCATAAATGTATGTTATCCTAAACATTTCTTTTTGTACTACTTTAAATGCATGATTTTCTATATTTTTCTTTCTGTACTTCATTAAATACATGAATTTCTACATATTTCTTTTTGTACTTAATGTATGGTTTTCTAAAAAACTTTTCAAACATTCCTAAATAATTCTTCATAAAATGCATGCTCTCTAACACATAATTTTAACAGCCACAAGCTAGAAGCACGCCAAAGTCTCCAGTTCTTCTGAAGAGCAGACACATATGGTCAAATAGAAAAAGACCAGATAGATCAGACCCTAGGCAGGCAACTAGACAAAGCCAAGTCAGGGCAGATAGGGTCAGCAAGTTTAGAGTGGACGAGACCAGTTCAGCTAGTGGGTCGCCAGGCACGGATTCTGACTTTCAGGTCCCTGACAAGCGTATTAGGCTTAGCACCTCAAGGCGTATTAGGCCGAATCTTAGGAGGAGCACCAAATCGATCCTCCCTGATGCCTTCTCAGAGGAAATGCCGGATATCGATGAAGACTCCGACCCAAGTCAATAGACAGGTAGATTAGGATAGGTTTGGTCAAGAATAGCTAAGCTGTTTCACTAACAATTTGTTGTTATTTACTAATACTACTACAAATTATGATGGAAGATTATCTTTGTTCCACTGATCTCCTCACATAGGCTTCATACAAGGTTAGTTTTAATGGTAGTTTGAGAATGTCACTTGGTAAAAATGAGGTAATCCAGGCCTCTATTTTTTTTTTGACTAGTCCACTGGGCAAGTTGACTTTACATTTCACTAGCCCACAAGCAATTCAAATAGCCCATGTCTGTGGC
>JAOTQE010001204.1:0-11428 GCA_025631205.1 Nesometra sesokonis
ATCATTTATGGCCGCCATTTTGAATTCAAGATGGCGGCCATAGCGGACATTGGAACTTTTGGCACCACATCTATTTTTAATTTTTTAATCTACACATGTTAAAAATAATTTGTGCCAAGTTTCATGCTTTGGTATGAAAATGCACACCTCATGTCACTAACTGCTCTACTATAAGTACTGTACCTTCTATATTGTTTGGTGCATCAGTAAAATAATAAAACCCAGTGGCAATCAACATGTTAAAAGCTTATTCAGTCATATTCCTCCCCTTGGAAAAAAAATAACTGTTAACATGGTAGATAATGGTAGAGACAAGGTAGATATCGGTAGTTAAACAGGGTTAACCCTATAAAAACTACCATATAAAGGGATATGGTAAGCAATGCTCTACTACAAGTACCTTGGAAATATAGTCATTTTGTAAAGTAAACTTTCAGATTAATTAATTAGAACTGACATCATAACAAACAAGCAATTGCTTATGACCTTAAGGCATTAATAACAGACAAAGAAATTATATACTATCTTACTAGGTGGTTCAAGATAGATCTACCTAGTCGGAGGGTGGTATTTTTTATTGGGTCTTCAAAAAGTAAATTTGTTTTTGAAACAAAAAGATATAAAGTATATGAATTGTTGAAAAAAAATTGACTTTAAAAACTTAAAAACTTTCGATTTTTTAAATATTGAAATATAATGCATAATCCTTGACTTTAAAAACTTAATACTGAAATAATAAATGTTCACTTACTATGTTCCCTTTGAGGGTTATAACATGTAGTATAGAGATACATGAAATATTTGAGACTTGTTTTATCCAGATCACATACAAGGCAGTTTGCACTGGATAGATAGAAAGATAGGCTCTCAAATACTTCTCTGTCATTTTCCAACCTTAAAGAAATAAATACAAAAATTAAAACACAGTGCCGGCATTCATTAGACTGCCTCACACCCGAGTCATATTACTGTTTTATAATTCCATTACTGGTTTAGGCATGGATGTGTGTGAAGGGGTCCACTATATAAATAATTCCGGTTATGTGGTGAAGCAGAACTAACTAAACATTAAAGTTGGCAATGTTGGTTAAAACATCGTTTCCTATAATTAAGACTGCCAATAGTCAATGCCTTTTTATGGACCTTTCACACAGAAAACCATCATATTACCAGAATTTACCCTTCTGTGTGAAAGAGTTTAGACTGACAATAATGTTATCATGATTAATTAATCCTTCCTGTCAATGCCAAATTCTCTAGACCTTCTTTTCTAATCACATGACCTGGAAATCTCATCTGCCTCATTCACCAGCTTCTTATCTCTTCCTGCTCTAAAAACACTTCCTCATTGCTCACTTTGTCTGTTCAAGGTATTCTCATCATTTTCTTGAGAAACCAGACTTCACAACTTTCTAGCCACTTGCAACTTTCTAGTCTCATCCTAATTACTAAATATCACCATATTCCATTAAATCTGCACTCTCACTCCTAAAAATAGAATTGCACTTTACTGTATTTCATTCAATTTCAGACTGTCTTTACCCTCACTCATGAAGACAATCAAAGCTGATTGAAATGACGAGACACTTGACATATGCATAGTCCAGTTAAGTTTCAGTTTATTGTAGTTTTTCTCAGTGTGTTGATTTCTGTAACATCAAATTTCCATTGGGACACAATAATATACATATAGTATAGTTAAATTATGAAAAAGATACCTTTTGGAACATAATTCTCTGCACTCGATGTTCGTCAGTGTGCACAGGTTTCGGCCATATCTCATGGCTGTGATTCACCACTACAGTGGCGCCCTCTTATATCAACATCAACCCAGTTTGAACAAAGTCCCTGGTCTGGAATTGCCAGCAGTTTACTCCAGTTTCATCAGAGTCCTCCCTCAATAGGGGGCCTCTAGTTTTCAACTTCATCAAAAGACGGCGCCACTGTAGTGGTGGATCACAGCCATGAGATATGGCCAAAACCTGTACACACTGACGAACATCGAGTGCAGAGAATTATGTTCCAAAAGGTATCTTTTTATATTTTAATCATTAAAAATGGAACACAGAAGTCTTCATAGTGTCATATAGTATAGTATTGTATTTAATCTTAGTACATACGGGTCTCCATATAATGCTGCAACATACATCAAAGCTAAGCATGTGGATTGAAGATCCAGGATTGAAGCAGATGAAGTTATGCAAAACATTGAAGACCGTCCTCGTATCAAACCACAGATATCAGATGCTGGACCTAGGAATTATTCATTAATATACATATAAGTCATAGGTTGGTTGCTAGACTTGTTAAAACCTGCAATGATGCTGTGGCAACAGATCAGTAAGACAAATTTTTGGGCATGTTATTCGTCACAGATATTTAATTTTGAGAAAGGAAGTTACCGAAAATGTTTTTTTATGTTGAGCCTTAAAGATTATCACCAAATTATTAATATTACCTAGAAGATATTTCCAAAGTAAATACCACCAAATCACAATTTGCACCATTGGGGTACAAATTAAGTGTGTTAACCATAAATAGAACACAAACAAAGCTCTTCTTGTTATACATTCCTGATGATGAGATAATTTATGTCAAAATATTGAATCGTGTCACGATGATGTGTATCTCATTGCTTGAAGTATGTATTATACTTTCTTATAACAATAAATAATATTTGTGCAAGTTGTATGGCCAAGCAGTTAAGGCAGGGGAACCGTGAGCCATAGCAATAACAACAGCATGGGTTCGAGGCCGGCTCGCACCATTGGTGGTGGAACAAGTCTTCTAACACATACGGCTCGTGTGCACTAAAAAGAACCCAGTACATCTTCTGAGACGAGTAGGGGTTCATACATCCCCTGGCGTGGACAGATGAATGAGCGCCTGTATTGGGCAGCAGGACACGACGTGAGCCTTAGGGGCGTAGAAAGTCATATGAATGTGTAACATCTGGTCCACAGTGCCTTGAGACTCTACTTTATAAGGCATTATATAAATCAAACTATATTACATTACATTATTTGTTCATACATCTTCTAATAAAACCATTATTAGTCACAGACTTCCCAACAATTGTGCAAGACAAGTATTTTACTTACAGTTAATGTCTTTGAGTACAGACTGCATCTTAGCTAGGCAGTTCTGATCCTCCTCTGGTAGCAGATTCTGACAGAGTCTCATGAGAAATGAGTCCACTTGCTCTCTGACATCAATGCTGGTCTCCTGCCTACTTAACTTAGACTTCATACTGAGAGAAAGCTGAATGAAAGACGAAGATGCTGAAGAAATACAAGAGTTTTGTTTTTAGTAATAATACACATTTTTTATCATCAGTATTATTATTAGACATAACAAAGAATGATCATCAAAATATCAAATATCGAAAATATCAAAATATCAAAATATCAAAATATCAAAATATCAAAATATCAAAATATCGAAATATCAAAATATCAAAATATCAAAATATCGAAAATCAGGGCTGAGAATTTCTTATATTTTTATTTCATTTTCATTTTATTTCATTTACAGCAAAACAGATTTCCCGACCAACCAACCCGAATTTTAAAAACAAGTGTTACGCCATATTTTGAATTAATTAATTAATTAATCATATAAATTTCTTACCTAATTTACTTGAGAAAGACTTGATGTCTGGAGTTAAAAGGTTATACACCTGACAGAGAATGCTGAAGAAACACTTGCAGACATCTGCATTATCCAGCTGCTTATAGTTCACCTGTATACAGATGGGATTATTTAATATTCAATATATCTTTTTAATTAACATATTTTTGCTTCATAGTCCACCTATATGCAAATGGGGTTATTGAATTTTAAATGTATTATGGTGTGAATATAAAGTGTTAAAGCAATTTTAACATAGGCCTATATTTGCATCAAGTTCCCCTATGAAAATAGGGTTTACTGAATTTTTAATTTATAAAAAAGGCCACTGTATACTTGCAAACATAAGCACTATCCCGGAGCTTATAATTCACCTGTATAGAGAAAAGATTATTTATTACTATGTAAAAGTGCGCAAAATATTCCTAATATATTTTCACACCATAAGTCCACCTATATGCAAACAGAGTTAATGAATTTTCAATATATAAAAATGTGAATATATATGTTAAGCATATTAAAATATTTTTGCATCAGAGTTCAGCTGTATGCAAATAGGGTTTAATTGAATTTTCAATTTACATAAAGTGCTACTGTATTTGTGTCAACATAGAAGACCCTGCCCAGACAATGGAAAATAAAGAACGCTTTCCACCTTACCATTACATGTGGGATACAAATTGTGTCCAGTGTTTTTAGCAGGAATTGTATAAATTGTTCAACATCCATCGTTTCTTCATCAGGTGAAGATTGTAAATGTGGCGCTTTAAATAAACTTGCACTTGCTGTGGGGTCTTGCTGACACTGTATACATAACCTAAGGTAATTAAAAAGTAAAAGTTATGGCCTAATTAGTTTTATAGGATTGAATATTTCAGCATATGATGAAGAACTAATTAAAATCCAAAGACTGTTTGCAATGGGGTCATTCTAATAGTGTTTTGGCAATGTACTAGAAGACAATCTCCTTGAATTCGGTCGATAGTCACTAAATGCAAGCTTGTGGTTTAGTGGTACAAATGCCAGGCAAGTTACCACCTGGAGATTGTGGGTTCGAGTCCCGCAAGAGAACAATTTCAAATTTGTTCAAGAGTGTTCTCAACTGTACTGAGTATTTGCAGAGGTCCCAAGTTGTAAAAACAGAATTACTGGAGATTTTCTTGTGGTCGTCCGTACACCATTTGTAATGTGTAAACTTCATAAAATGTGTGTAAAATTTGTGTAAAGCCTTTGTTTAAACACATTGCTTACTATGAAACTGTAGTTTCTTATTTTGTCACTGTTAAAGTATGCCATTACTCTTCATTAAAAACATTGCTAAACTTCACATTTCCTTATTTTCAACCACTATTTTGGAAATAATAGGCTAAAAATATGATGTAATTATGAAAATTTTTCAAAACCTGGAGAATTTCCTGGAGAAAACTAAATTCCGGGAGAAAATTTGACAATTCCGGGAGACCGGGAGATGATCCAAAATTCCTGGAGACTCCAGGACAATCCTGGAGACTTGGGAGCTCTGTATTTGGTACATTTACACGTCAGAGTTGAGCAAAACAAACTATATCTAATCTCCTCCTTCCAAACAGTGTACTGTACTCTTTAACATGCACATTTGCTATGTAGCACACTTGCCCCGCAAATTCAATTTATGAAACGTGCTAGGTTCATTGGACATTTAGCCTCTGATGATTAGTGTCCCCAAATTATGTAATACACACTTTATATTTATTTTTAGAAACCGTTTTGAGCCACTCCACAATTTACTTTCTTTTCTTAATTCAATGTTTTACTTCATTTTTAGTAAATCATATTATTTTTTTCTAACACTATTTAACCTACTCATAATTAAACAAATTTAACAAACACCTAACATATAAACCTTTATGTACAAAAATATTTAACGTGTACAGTCTTCTTTCCTCTTATGTTTCAAGCCGAAGTTAGACTCGTCTAGGCGACCTCTACAGGCACATTAGAATGTATCTCTTCACACAGGCTTCTATGAATGGTGTCTTGTTCGAGGCAAGAAATCCTTTTTTCCTCACCCAGTACCTTTTAGTTTCTGAGCCAATTGGGAAGAGAATTACGAGTGCGAGATGCTATGTTGTACTGTCAACTCTTCTCTGGATCATCCATTTTGTTGCAAAGTTCAGTTTAGAGACAGTAAAGTATCAAAGGTTATGACTTGTACTACAAATGCGTAATGTTCGTATAGAACTAGAGATTGTACGCAACTTACTTAACAACCGAGGCAATAATCTTCTATTAAAGAACAATTCATAATCGCGTTGACGCTAAATGCACTGCGTGTATCATGAATAGTCGCGTAGGAATGGCAACGTGTGATAAAAGTTTAGCGCGTTATCACGTTTCCAAGCATTATGTTCGATGTCGTGCTTCTTGTATCAGTTTCGGGAATTTATTTGCAAAAAAGTTATGTTTAATAAGGAATGGAGTCACTCGGAGTCACTTATGAGAACCCCAGCGCTAAAAAGAATAAATGATGTCGTTGTCAAAAATGCTATATAATGTTAACAAGAACAAGAATTTGTGCAAAAAATCTTAATTTAGATTCACTTTATTTTTTTATCCAATGGGTTAATTTTTTTTAAATAAATTATATTGTATTCAGTGGTGTGAAATGATTGTGCTTTTAAAAAATCAGAAAGTATTATACAATGGAAATTATTAAAAATAATCAAAAAGTATCTACCACCAACAAACGTTTGGTGTTAGTAGTCTAATATTTAGCGTATGGAGCAAAATATGTCGGTACAAGAGTTATGGATCAAAGGGCTGTACGCTCGCGCTATGTTCCACGGCAAAGAACAGCATCCTTCTGTTTGATTGCCTTGGTATCAATTAGAGAAAAACAAGTAAACATGCAATGGAAAACATGAAATTACCTGAAAGCACTGTCAATTATTTCCAATCCAACAGCTAGGCACTGCTTATTGTCATCATTCTTCTGTCTGTTCTTTTTATCTTCACTGGTCAGGGAAGCTGCAGTAGCTCTACTGGTCTTAGTTTGGTCAAGACTGCTATGAGGGCCTAGGTTTATCCATGTCTCCATGATGGCATTTAATGGCTGCTCTAGTGAGGAAAAATCTACTGGACTTTTCAAGTGATCTTTTCTAAAAAATAAGAAAATATAAAATATTTGTGAACATATTTCATTCAAATTATTGAGAAGAACTGTGAAAATTCTAAGGAAGTGCCTCTATTAAAAATAATGTGTGTCCTGAATCCAACCAATCAAATCAAGCCCAACATTACTACATAGACAACAGTTCCTTCAATATCACCGAGGCCAATTTTCAACTAGTCATTTTTCATTAACTGAGCTCCCAAGTCTCCGGGATTGCCCTGGAGTCTCCAGGAATATTGGATCATCTCCCTGACTTACGGAATTATCAAATTTTATCCTGGAATTTAGTTTTTTTCCAGGAAATTCTCCAGGTTTTGTAAAAGTTTTACTAGCAGAGTATAAATTTGCCTATTTATTTCAAAATATTGGTTGAAAGTAAGAAACTATGATGTTCAGTAATGTTTTGGAGAACAGTAATAACATATTTTAGCAGCAACAACACATGTTAGAAACTATTAATTCACAACAGATAAGGTGTTGCGTTATAAATAAGGGTACTGTATTTGTACACACATTTCATGAAGGGTAGACATTACAAACAGTGGTAGTACGATATAAGTAAATCTCCAGGAATTGTGTTTTTACAACGTGGGACCTCTGCATTAAACCATGCCCATCTGTGCAGTGGTAAAATCTTTCTCTTGTTTTTATGATGCTCACAAATTATTCTCCATATTAACTAAAAATAAATATATCTGAAACACCTGAATGTAAATTAATGAAAAATCATTTTTGTGGGAAAATACCAGTAAAATATGGTCATAAGTTCTGAAATATGCAAAATTACCTAGTAATTTACATTATGTTACCAACTTGTATAAATTTCAAATACGTCAATGAACAGAAAGTAACCTTTCACATCTGTAATTTTCCTATTCTTTAGCATTGTGTAATTTGAGTAGTAGACCCACTTTTTTATCTAATGTCTACTTTGGAAAGTGTTTTCATTCATGATATCTTTGTCCAAATGTTCTGAAATTTTGTCAGTAACTAATTGTTCTATAGATGTATCCATAGAAATTTTTTTCCTGAAGTTCCCTTTTATGTTTACTATCTAGCTGTAAATAATAAATCTATGTAATTTCACCACCTAAAAGGTCCTAATAAAGTTATGTTAATACCTGAGCAATTCTTGCAGGACAGCTCCAGCGCAGCAGACAATGTTTATCTGGGAATGCTTTAAACATTTGCAAAGGAGACTACTTAATGCTTTCAAAAGAGAACTGCTGGTAATGAGGCTAACATTAACTGGTTGTCTGAAAATTTATAAAGAAAATCTCAAATTTAATACAATGGTTACTGGGTTGTGCCTATTCAAAAATTTAAACTTGATAAAATAAAAATAATTTTACCTTTTCAGTATTTTCTTTAAAACATCTAACCTGAAAATAAAATATTTTCAAAATACATGTTAAGTGTTAATTTTGAAATAGATCAACATAATTAGGGCTAAGTTCCAATTACACAACAGTACACATAACGGTCCATCAAAATACAAATACCGTACACAATTTTTTGAGTGTGATGGTACAGAATATTAATGAGGCGAAAGATTAGCTCTGAGTTGAACAAAACATCCTATCTTTTACAAAATTTAATCCGTATTATCATATGTATGTTCTCTGCATATGTTACAATTATCATACGTGAAGATAATTGTTAATTTTTTTTAATTGTTCATTAGTAATTTTATCATGCAATAGTATTTTTGATAGAAAGCCACATGATCTATAAGCAAGTGTTGTTCCCTGCACAAATATCATACTTAAAAATAAATGCTTACATTTTGTGTAACATCCAAAAGCAAGTTTTGTTACCACTTTCAGAATTAAAACTAATAGTTTTCTAAATAATTTTTTTTAAATAGTTATTATTCTAATTATGTAATAATACAAATAGCATGCTTTTGTCTTACCCTTGGCTTAGGATGTTTTTATTTTTTAGTTTTATAGCATGGTTTGTTGCCCTGACAACTGACTCCATTCCATAAACAGCATGACACTCTTGGAAAAAATCATTTAAATTGGTGAGAACCAGTAGACAGCAAAAAATTGAACTGAGGAAGTGAAGAAAATAACAATGATGAGAAAGACATTTCACAATTTCAAATGCGAAGGTGTGCAGTTAAGGTCAAAGCATACAATTACTAACCATCCAATAGTGAGTATAGGTTTGCATCTTTGTATGCCTTGACCTGCCTTCACTTTAGTAACTCACAAGCACTGTTGAAACCGTGATGAAAGTGCTTATTCAAAAAATATTTATTTAATTTATTTATAAAGTGCTTCAACAGCAAAGCAGCACTAGACAGGCCATTTGAAAAAAATGACTGTTAGCATGGTAGATAATGGTAGTAACAAGGTAGATATAGGTAGTTAACAGGGCTAACCATATAAAAATCACGATCCACTACCCTTCCCACCATCTACTACATAAACACATTATTATCCCATTATAATCCAAAACCATAAATTTCTTAATTAACCTAATTATAACTGACAACCAATTACTTATTAACCTTAAGGTAATTATACTACCTAGTTACTAGGTAGTTCTCTGTAGTTCTAGGTAGATCTTCCTAGTTATTAAACTTGATTTGACTTGATGATTATTCCCTGCTGACAGTTGGGCGAAACATCAAGTACCCAAATTTGTTGGTAATTTCCATCTTCTTACAATCTGGACTTTTAATGGTATCATATAAAAGCTAAATCTAATGACCACATATGGCAAAAATTACCTTATCATTATATGTCATTTTTTGTGGGAAGACATTCAAACATGAACTCTGCAATGTCTGTGGTCATTTAGTAAATACTCCCTGATTTAGCCTCTACCAATTAAGCAGATTAGATGTAAAGGAATGCATGTATATTATGAATTTCACGAACTACCTTAGAAGAATGTCATTTTTTGTGGCAAGACATTCAAAGAGGAACTCTGCAATGTCTGCTGCCAATAAAAATTCAGTAAAGGCTTCCTGGTTTTGCCTCTGCTCTATCAAAACCAGCTGGGTCAGACACTGGACCACTGTGATCTGGTGGATGTCATTCCTGCTCAAGAGCACCTGAACATAAATAAAAATCAGTGAGTTTAGTAAAGAGCAAATAAAGTTCCACTGGTTAAGTCTCTGGTTTACAACGTCAGCTTCATCAGACACAGGTAGACAACTGTGATCTGGTAGATGTCATTATTACTCAAGAGCACCTGACATTCAGAAGGTCAGGAAGATTAGTAAGCATTCAGTGAAGACCCTTAGGTGCAGCCTCTGTTCTAGACCAGATGGGTTAAACACAACAACCATGATCTGGTGGATGTCTTTCCTGCTCAAGAGCACCTGAATGTCAAAGAGATTAGTGAGGTTAGTAAGGGATTCAGTGAAGGTCCCGTGGCTTAGCCTCTGCTCTATCAAAAAATATAGATGAAACTCTGGACAACTGTTATTTAATGATGTAATCCCTACTCATAAAAATCTGCATTTCAAAGAGCTGGAGTTTGTAAGAATTCAATTGTGAAGTTTCTCTGGTTTAGTCTCTGCTCCAACACCAGCTGAGCATACAATGAATAACTGTGATGTTATTCCTACTCAAGAGAACCTGAAGATAAAGACAAATGAGTAAGGTTAGTAAGAACAAATGAAAGTCCTTCGGTTAAGTCTCCACTTTACATCAGCTGCATCCTGCAGACACAGGTAGACAACTCTGATCTGATGAATGTCATTTTTACTCAAGAGCACTTGAAGTTTAGAGAGTCTGAAAGGTTAGTAAGGATTCAGTCAATACCCTCAGGTTCAGCTTCTGTTCTACCATCTGCGTTAAACACAACAACAATGATCTGGTGGATGTCTGTCCTGCTCAAGAGGAATGTCAAAGAGATCTGAGAGGTTAGTAAGGATTCATGAAATGTCCTAGTTTAGCCTCTGTTTTACCAACACCAGCTGGGTTAACTGGTGGATGTCAAAAGCACTTAAAATGTCAAAGAGGGTTAATTCAGTGAAAGCACCAGCTATGTCAAACACTGGACAACAATTATCTAATGGATGTTGTTCTTGAAACGCACCAGAATCTCAAAGAGATAAGTGAGGTTAGTAAGGATTTAATGAATCTTATTCAGCCTCTGCTCTACCAACACAGAATTGGCTAACCAAAAGAGAATAGTGAGGTTAGTTAAGAGATTGCAAGGAATGAGTGTCAGGGTCTTGTGTTATGCATTCAAAATCTCAATTTGGGCAATCTAAGTTCCAGGTAATTACCTAGTGCTTGGTCAAATCTAAGTCTACAAGGCTTCAATGAATCCAATGAATCATGTCATGTCATTAGAAATGAAAAACTCGCAAGTGTTCCTGAAATAAGGACTTAATTTATAATCATGACTTTATCTTTAAAACGACAACAAGGTTTGGAAATGGGGGAGGAGTGTGAGGATGGGAAATGTCAGTAAAAGTTGTAATACCTTTTTAAAAGCCGATGATACAAGACTGCAGTTGTCTGCTGCCATCACCTCATGCACTGAGATCTCATTCTCAACAACTCGTTTCAGAAGTCCTAGAAATGAAGATGTTATTCGGTACATATATAGTCCGGGAGCCAGGGCCCATTTACTTTCAGAAAATGACCAGATGTTTACTTGGTATTTTTGGAAAGGTCA
>JAOTQE010001215.1:0-11427 GCA_025631205.1 Nesometra sesokonis
ACACAGGTACACAGTATCAACACACCCTCTATCGTAGCAGACTTCTATGGGCGCCTTCACACCATGTTTACCTCATTGTCAAGAATTCATGCTGTCGTTTTTTGGTTTTTGGGGTTTTTAAGTATTTGTAATGGACCATTGTAGTATATATTGACTGTTAGGAACATGAACTCATGTGGGTACACCCTAGGAATTGACTGAGGGTGCCAGGGATCAAGCTCACACCCTAGGGATTGACTGACGGTGCCACACCCTGTAATATTTACCCAGGCCAGTGTTTTCCCGAGTATGGTTTCAGCCATCAAATTTACCAGTAAAAATTACAATTTAACAGAAAATATTTGGTTATTGATAAGTAATTATGATACAATTTTGATTCTCATATATTTTTGTTTTGCCCTGCTGTACTCTTTAGTATTACAGAATATACATGAATACTCTTAGAGACCTATAGTTATTTCATTTGGCATTGGGCTAAACCAACCCAAAAGCCATGCCTGACAAGTTTTTTTTTTGACAATACCAGTATAAATTTTTCAATTTTGAGAACACTGCAGGCGGCAAGGAATACGTCTACACCTTGCACAGTTCACCCAGAGAAATAATCCACACCCTATACTCAGTAAACAAGTTTATACTCTACAGGATTGAATCTGGGCCCCAGGGAACAATTCCATGCACTACATGGATCAACAAGAATGTCAGGGCCATTAGACATCCTAATGTGTATTTGCCCACGGTATGAGTTCGTGGCTCAGTATACAGTACTATAATTGGTGAAAGGGTATTTTAAAGAGGTTTTGTCACCTGAAAATGACAACAAAATTTATTTTGAAAATAACTTGCTTATTTTTAAGAAATATGATAATTCTACTCGAAAATAATATAGTTTAAAAATAAATTATAATTTTGCAACATTATAATGCTAAAAATGAGCAAAATGCTTTAAACGGCTGGGATTCTCTATAATTTTGGTCATTTTTCAGCGTAAAAAAACTTATTGAGCAATTTTTAAATACACCAATTTCAATTCTCAAGTTACTAACTTTGTGCTTTAAGATGAGCAAGTTAAATTCAAAATTAATTGTAATGACTTTTTGGTACATGTTTAAACTGATTTGAAGCATTTATTTGAATACATATATGTTATTGTAGATATGGGTATCATTTTGCATGTAAGCCCTTTGGCTATAGTAACAGTTTTTATAAGCACTGCTTTAATGGGTTTGTAAATTGAGGGTTTATGGAAATATTTTGGTGAAGTTTTTAATTACTTTAAGTTGAGAAACTTTCGCAACATGAAACGTTTACGAGTCGTGTATTTCAGTCAATTTTGCGGTAATAATTTTCACAAACTTACAAATATAAAAGTACAAATGATTGTTATCATATCTATAGAATGAAAATAATGTATAAGAGGACATTTTGTCAAAATTCCACCCTAATTTTGACAAATAATATTAAAAAAGATCGTCAAAGTACTTCCTCAATATGTACATGGAGTTTGTAAGCTCAATTTTTCTTTCAAATTTTTACTCCACGAAAAATCCTCAAATTTGAATCACTCGTAAAATTCACAAAGGATTCATGTATATGGAAGTTTCAGTTTGACAGTATATATCTCATGTTTAGGTAAAAGAGTTTAATAGTGATTCCAGATGAAAATATTGAATCTTGTCATGTTGCAACTTTACAAAATATTATAACGAAAAACGGTACTGAATTTGAAACGTGATAAGCAGGCGTCTTGACCCCTGATTATAAACACCATAATTTTTGTATTATTTTACAATGATTTTTAATCACTCTATATTCTGGATTGCCGTTCCATATTTCTTTTCTTTACTTCTTTCTATCTATAAATTTTGTTTTAGAATTAAATAGCCTACTAACAAATTTAATATCCTTGTTTTTTCAAACAAATAGTTACAGCGCATCGTACATTGTATAAACTATCATTAACCTCTTTCAAACTATACTCTCCTATCACTAAAGGTCGAAGTTAAGTCTGGTCCTGGGACTATTCTACTGTCACCATAGGATAGGCTTTCTTCATCAGTACTTCTATGATTGAATACGTCTTGTTGAGATCAAGAACATAATTGTCCAGACCCAGTACCGCTCGATTCCTATAGGATCGTTCGGGAACGTACCTCGTGTACAAAATTGCTAGTCACATCTCCATTTTTTAAAGTTTGCTAAATGTGTTCAAAAATATACTACAATGTCTACCTACGAATTTTGATTTTTGATTTTGATGGTTGTTGTAAAATACTGACCAACTGTGACATATTCAAGGTGTTCAATTCAAACATTTTGAGAAATTTTATCGTATCCGTTTCCATTTTCGTATTTCGTGATTTGCGAAACCTCCCTACTACCTACCCCAAGTAATGATATACACATCTTTGTGTGAAGATTCTATATTTTGACACTTATTTTGGTTATTTTCTAGAGCATCATCATTACTGATGATTACATACTTGATGTTGAAGTCTTGATTCATGAAATGATGGGATATATCTCGTTGCTTGACTTTAATTTTTGTTGACCTTTCGGTCATATTTGTATTTTTTTTGTTACTTGGAATTTGGTAAAAAATGGACCTACATGGATGTTTAAATGTACAAAATGCTACCAAAATGTGAGTAAACAAATATAATAATTATTTTTGTGCGCCACTATCGTGACACTGAACAAGTCTACAGACACGCGGTCCTTTACGAAAATGTTCATTAAATCTTGCTATAAAATCTCTAATACAGAACTCTAAAACGGAAATATTGCGGTAATTCGCGAATGCCGGATTTAGTGTGAAAGAGTTCTTTCCCTTCAATGCTGTCACAGTGCCTGCTTTCATTAAACCGCCACAGACCCTAAACATATTACTGTTATATTACTGGTTTAGGCCAGATGTATGTGAAATGGTCCACTGTATAATGCCAGCTTACGCTGTGAAGCAGAACTAAACAAAGGTCAAAGTTGGAAAAATTCTTAGAAATGCTTCTTTTAATTAAGACTTTGTATTACGCCTTTCCATTGGACCCTTCCACATAAGAAACAGTCATATTACCGAACTTTGACATTCTGTGTGAAAAGGTTTAGACTGGCAATAATGATGGCATAGTTATGTGTTTTCTGTGTGAAAGTAACTTCATTTTGGTTTATTTATTTTTCCATAAATAACCCTCTTGTAAAGCTGATTTTTACACTAAACAAGACGTTTTGTATTTTTAATTTTCAAAATCATGAATTCAGTTAAGCTTTACTCTTTAACTACCTGGAAAATCAAAAATTGAGTGTAAAGGGTGGTCAATTTTGACTAGTATTTGCACATTTACTCACGTTTGCTTTCTTCTGTTTGGTTATAAAGACCTTCTCAAAATTATTCTACTGCAGTTACTGCAATAATCTATTGCTATTAAGTCTACTGCAGTTACTGCAGTAATCTATTGCTATTAAGTCTACTGCAGTTACTGCAGTATTCTATTGCTATGTTATCTTTGTTACTACATTGACACAAGTTCATCTCAACATGTTGTTTTAATAATTATTTTACAGCTACTGAACTAATACTGTTGTAAGTGAATTACTGCAGTGACTGCAGCAGGATAACTTTGACATAGTCGCTCATACATTTTTCTTTATGTAATCAATAAGACTGGTTCTACCCCAGTTGGTGGTTGTCGGCACTATACATCATATAAATTATTGTAAACAATTGATTGTGATTAAGAATTTTGCAAGGTTTATTTTGAATGTTTTGGGTAAATAATTTTATAATTTTTAAATTATATTTGAAAATATTGTTATTTTTTAAATGTATTTTTGAAGATTAGTTCTTCCAAGTAGTTTTAATCATATTTATATGTAAACTTTTCTTGTATACATTTTTTTTCTTATAATTTTTATGTACTGTAGGCCTGTTTTTGACTTCACATTTTGGTGATCATCTCAATTTAATTCCATCTATGATATGACTGTGGTGAGACCTCACAGCTATGAGTCACTCTGGACTTCACATTTTGGTGATTATTAGATCTCACCTATGATGTGACTCATTTTGTGGTGAGACCTCACAGCTATGAGTCACTCTGGACTTCACATTTTGGTGATTATTAGATCTCACCTACGATGTGACTCATTTTGTGGTGAGACCTCGCATATGTATTTTTTTAAGAACAGACAGATAATTCTCCTTAACTATATTTTTTCTTTAAATTGTAAAGTCCAAGGCTTTAGGATTATGTTCAACATTTATTTTTAAATATTTTCATAAAATGGCAAATAACAGATAAGGTGATGAGATGTTGAAGTGTCATCATGCTTAGAGATTATTGTATGTAGCACCTTATAATCTGTATATTATTATTGCTATTTACCATTATTATTATCATTATTGTTATTTAAATCTAATTGATTATTAGATTTAAACAAGAAATACACACAGCACTTTGTAGAACTAATAATTGTCACAATTGTTCTACTGCAGCGAATGCAGTAATATATTTTTAATAATTCTATGGAAGTAACAACAGTAATCCAGTGCTATTAATTTTTTTTTTGGTGAATGCATTGATAATAATAATTTAATAATTTATACATTAATATTGCGGCAATTCAAATTCAATTTGAATCATCAAAGGCGCAGAGTGTACTAGACTGTACACAGTCAATAACCTGCTTCTCCCCTACTGGTCATGTGATGTCCTTTGCAGCTACTACAGCGCACATCCTTCAGGGCTCGTGTATAGACCAGTACACCGGGGTAACCCCCTACTTGTCTCGAAAGATGTACTGAGTTTTTTGTAGTGCACTTGAGCCGTTTTTGTACACTGGGCCTATGGTACTTATCTGAGAAGACTTGTTCCACCACCAGACTATGGTGTGTGGGCCTTGCAGTGGCAGATTTAGAGGGCGGAGCGCAACTGGCTCGCACCCCCACCCCCCCCACCCCCATTATCGTCAAAATTCAGGTGCACCGGGTAAAAAATTTACTATTAAAATCCAAAATAATATGGGCCTAAATAGGATACCAGAGCACTAAAAGTGCAAAATGACTTTTTTTTTGCTCGTCAAAAAAAAACTGGCCACACGGAAAAGGGTTTTTAAGTTACAGAACACCTGGAAAAGTGCACTCCCCACTCTTGGTGGATCCTGGATCCGCCCTTGCCTTGAACCCATGCTGTTTTTTATGCATGGTTCACTGTTCCCCTGACACATAAGATCACATATTGACTGATTATTATAAATTTATTTGTTTGTTGCAGACGTGGATGAGTGCGCAAGTGGGCCATGTCTGAATGGTGCAATATGTACTGATGGAACCAATGATTATTCCTGCATTTGTTTACCAGGGTTTAGTGGAGAGAGATGCGAAACAGGTAAACTTAATGGCACATCCGGGCGTTTTCGCCATAGGTTTATTATTAGAGAGCTTTCAAAAAACGACAGAGTTGCTAAAACACTGTTGAACATTACTTAGCTCTGCCTTTTTCTAGCACACATGTGTGATCATCTTGAAAACTTCATTAGTTTACATTGATAAAGTTAATCCTTAGAAAGATTCGTTCATGCTGTAACTATCCCGTTTACCAGCAAACCCTTTGAGAGGGCATTTCGGCGGGTTGGTGAACCAGGTTTTACCAGAGTCTTTTCTCAATAATCCAATTAAACATCAAAGAAGATTACCTCTACTTAAGAGTCATTATCATAGCAAGAAATGATAAGTGCCAATAAATTACCAGTACAGTGTTTAATAACCATGCTAGAAATGTTAAAAACCTGTTGTTTATGAAAACTTGGGCATTATTATTACCTTAGTTGTAATTATAAATAAAAATGATTATACATAGAATTTTGAATTTTTAAAATCAATGACTTATTTCAAAAGTTACAACATAGGTTTTTTTCTTTAAATGTGCCAGTCTTTTTTTATAAACTACTCACTACTAATTAACTCCACTGTTAATCTTATTACAAAATTCCCTCAAGCGGTTATAAATTGAGATAAGTAGAGATCAGCATAACCTGGTTTGAAAATTACAAAATTGGTGAATGGGGAGGACTCCTCATGTCTTCAAATTCAAGTGTTTTTTCTGCAAATATTTCAGGCAATAGAGATTCTAAAAAGTAGTATTATCAAAGAAATGCGTGCAATAAATCAATAGAAAATTCAAAAAATTTAAAGGTGGTTGCACATGAGAATATTACTCGCGCAAGAAAATGATGCCGCGCTACAATATGGTGTAGCTAGTCCTGTGGTGTATTGTAACACAACTTTAAAATTTTAGACAGACGTGTTTTACCTCCTTGATAATGTTAACTGTTGATATAAAAAATTTTCTTGATTAAGTCCTATATTCATTATTCATGGACTCATACGGCTGGTAAATTTGTATATGAGCATACAGTATCATTGCTTTTTTTATCAACTCACAAAGCAAATCAAGAAAAACAGCTTCTCCCCTCCTACCAAAATCACATTTGAATATTTCAGACTAATCATGGCAAAGCCACCAAGTTATCACACAGGAAGCATAACAGGAAATACTTGTATAGAGAAATAGAAAGGAAATTTGTTGGTATTTTGGCTAATAACTTGGTTGATGTCCGAATTTCATAAATTCTCATTTTAAAGCTTAGAAAAAATGTAATATGGTTTTGACCATATCTCAATTTTCAGTTTTGCTACAAATTGGCGATTTTTTTCTATGATACGCCTCATTTTCTTATTGGCATACATTGTGTTAGCAAACCCCCCTCCCTTAAATCCCTCTATTAACCACTAGATGGTGAACTCATCGCTGTAGTATTGCAATACCCCGTAGATTAATCAATCAATCAATTAAAAAAATTTAAGGTTGATACAAAAATTCTTGAACTGTACTACCAAACTATGATTGTTAGTGTAATTACCCTTTGCATCACTGTATGGGGTGGATGTATAACTTGTAATGATAAATACCTTCTCGACAAAATTATTTGCAGAGCAAATCATTTGGTTAATTTAGATTTTTTAGATATAAATCCAAACCTTTTGTATCACTGGATGGTGTGGATGTATAACTTGTAATGATAAATCTCAACAAATTATTAGTAGAGCAAATCACTTGGTTAATTCAGATTTTTTAGATATAAATTCAAAGTTTGACTCTGCTGCCATTGCTTTTACTAAGCGTATCCTTTCCCAACCAACCCACCCACTTTTCCGTGAGTTTAATTTTCTCCCCTCTCTCCTTCGTATCGGATCCCATTATACCTGTACCAGCCATTTTAAAAATTCATTCCCAAGTCCATCAAACTCTGTAACGCCCAAGTTTCTAGATAAATGTCGTGTTCATTGTAGTATGATAAATGTAATATTTTAAGTAGTTTATCGCATGTCTTAAATTTTATATATAATTGATTGTATTTGTATTTTAGATGTCTTTCTAATTTGTACAATGTGGTGTCCAAAAATAACTTTTTCAATTATTCAGAATTGAACAAATTAAATGCTGTCAAAAAGCAGTGCTATTATTAGATGTAATCTGTATTGTAATTTCTAAGTAAATTTTGACTTGCAGATCATGTCCCCACAATAAAGTTGAAATTTAAGGAGTGGGGGACGTAGGTTGTGATGAGTGCTTAAGCACCCAGACGATCTGCCCTTTGGTGGAATGTTACCCCAATCTTAAATCACTTGCACCATCTAAACAATCCAAATCATTAACTTTTTTTGGATATCGGGATTAACACAAAAAAATGTACCCTTTTCCTGTCAATAATATTGAAAGTCATTTTTTAGGATTTAAGATAAAAAATGTGCTGTTATTGGGATTTACGATCTACAGTAAACAGGTTTATGGTAGTTAAGTTGTGTGCCTACTGCTATATGTGAAAAAAATTAAATTAAATGTGCCTCTTTTTAGATATTAACGAATGTGCTTGTGGCCCTTGTCACAATGGTGGAACTTGTACAGACCATGTTAATATGTTCACATGTGCGTGCACTGATGGATGGAGAGGTATCCACTGCAACATTGGTAAGTGCTGTTGACAAATAAAGTACTGTTGTTTACATGCCTCATTTTCATTCCCTGCACAGCAACCCTTGCTTTAGTAGATTATGGAGATTAAAGAGTGAGATGTTGGTCAAATTGTATAGACACACTTTGAAAAAAATAACTCTGTTAACATGGTAGATAATGGTAGTGACAAGTTGGATAAAGGTAGTTAACAGGGTTAACCCTATAAAAAACTATGATATCAAGAGATATTACCAAGATCAGCAATGCTCTACAAGTATACATAGGAAAATACAGCCATTGTTTAGAATAAACACATAAGGCATTAATAACATCAACAGACAGGGTAATTATAACTACCTTACTAGGTAGTTCTCTGTGGTGCTATGTAGTTCTCCCTAGTAATTTAACATGGTAGATCTACGTAGTCAGTACTGTTGTTTACTTTCGATCACCATACATCACTCTTGAAACATCCTTTGAAAAAAAATATAACTCTGTTGTAGTGGCACTGTAGCTTGGTGGTTGACGTGCTTGCCTACCAATTCCGAGGTCCTGGGTTCAATCCTGTCCGAGCGCCAGGATTATTCTCACGACAACAACGCTACTGCCTAAGCCTCGTAATGAGTCTTAGTTTATAAGCATGATATAGTATATCCATCCTGTAATTGGCAATTACGCTGGTGGATGTGAATGAAATAAAACATGGTAGATAATGGTAGTGACAAGGTAGGTACAGGGGTCAACCCTATAAAACTACCATATCAAGTGATACTACCAAGGATATGGTCAGAAAGTATATATGAAAATTCAGCCATTGTTTAGAATAAACACTTAAGGCATTAATAACATCAACAGACAGGGTAATTATAACTACTTTACTAGGTAGTTCTCTATCGTGCTAGATAGATCTCTCTAGTAATTTAACATGGTAGATCTACCTAGTCAGAGGGTGTTATATTTATTAAACAATCTTGATAACCTTCCTTTACCATTGCCTTCAACAGTTGTCATAATCACCCAGTGTTTCATAACTTACCTTCCTCAATATACAGATCATATGCCAAGCCAAAGGAGGCAAACTAGAAACAAGGAAATTGTCAAATTGTTTAAAATTTTGTTTATCTCAAAAACATTATAGGTTAAACAACTATCTTTCATACAACATTAACAATTTTTAGATATATGGTCAGGAAATGTTCATAAAATTTTAACAGGCGCAGATATCATTATAGCTGGATTTTCCGCGGGCCGCATGTTTAAAATGACACCACTGGCTCGTATTTCAGTATTTATGCTGTTGATTAGTGGACTTTTCGGTTTTATTGTTTGCATAATTCATTATTTTATAAAACAAATGGCCATTAAGTGACATAAATAAAACAGGGTTTACATTATTAATATTTTTTTAAATTTTAGATGTCAACGAATGTATTAGTAACCCGTGTGCAAATGGAGCCGCATGTGAGAACCTACAGAATGAGTACCGCTGCGATTGTACCGATGGATTTGTAGGGGATCAATGCTTACAAGGTAAATAGAGGGCGCTATATTCCCATACAACTGCACATGTTCGCTGGGATTTCCAGGCGCTAATTAAAGATATTACAATGTAGCTGGCCTATTCCAGTGCCTAATGCCATGGAATTGTGCCCGCTACAAAATAAGGAGTACCGAAGGCGCAGGTAGAAAATATTGCGAATAAAATTGATTTGATTTGCTAACACAGACACATTTATTTTAATACTAATGATATAATATTAATATCTATTTAAAATTCATTATCACCCCTTTGGAAAATAAATCCAAATATTAATTATTTTAAATAAATAACTATTATAAAAACTAGAATATAACAAACATTTAATAGCGCCCCCTACAAAATATGGAGTAGATTTGAACGTACGTAGGTGGCGTACACCTTCATTACAGAAATTCCATGCAAAATTCGGCCAGCGTGCTATCTTTACATTGTAAGATCTTTGGCGCTAATGCATTCAACATAAGTAGAGGGAGCTGTTCCCATACAGTTAGTTGCACATGTGCACTAATATTTTCTGGTCTTCAATACATTAGAGGGCGCTATAGTCCCATACACTTGCACATGTGCTTTTGTGTTTTCTAAGTCTCACTGTATTTGGTCTAATTAGTAGTGTTCTGTCATCTCTAAATGTACAGTGCAATGTTTTCTAGCATTTAATGCATTCACAGTATTTTTTTCTGAAGTGTACAAATAACATAAATAAGGCACCAGAGGCCATTTTGTAATTATATCCCCATGTATACTGAGAATAAGGGGCACAGAAGCCAAAGTGGACCTAAAGTTTTCAAGGCACCAGGCCAGTACCCAGGATTTCTGATGGGGTGGTACGTTTGGCGGAAATCTGGACCTCATTTACCATTTTCGAGTTGACAAGCAAAAAAAAAGTCATTTTCCCCAAGTTGTTGTAATTTCATGCGCCTTGGACGCTGCGCGTCCATTTCTGCCTTTTTGGTGTTGGGGTTTCTTCTTTTGCCACTGGGGAAGTGGACCTTTTGTCATTTGGCAGGGGGGTGCGTACGTACCAATCACATCCCCCCTGGATACGGACCTGAGGCACTGAGGCCAACTGGAAGGGCACTGGAGGCAATTGGCCTTGGTGCCTTGGTTAAATTTATGTGCAATTCTGCTTTCAATCTTTACAATTTGCAAATTTTCAAGATTGCTTGGACTGTTTAGTCGAGCAAGGTTTCCAATTGTAAAAAGAAGATAAACCCTTGATTCTGGGCGTTACAGGCAGAATTGCCGTTAAAAGTAAAAAGGGATTATGTCACTTTTCTGCTATTCAATGTCATACATACTGTTCTTAAGATATCACCCTCTGCCTGATGATCATTTACATCATCATAAATCATAGTATATGAGTTATAAAGCGATTAACCTATTATATAACCAAACAAAATATACTTGTGCTAATAAAGAATAGGAGGTATCCACCAATATTTTATTCCCCTTGGCATGGTACCTCAGTCTGTAATGGGTTTCCATGATTATTTTTTTCTACTTTGTTTTCAGTTTCTGTATAATGTTGTTGTTGTTGTTGTTGTATAGCGTTTGATTAAAATACTTGAATACAATGTCAAATAGAGACAGAGAACAACATACATACAAAATTGTGAAACCTATTTACTTGATGATAAGAGGACTCAAGTAATGAACGCGAGGTGCACTAAAATTTAATTTTTCATCGTGTCACAAGCAGGGCTCTTTCTAGTTTGAGGAGAGAAGAGGCGCAAAACCCATTCACTCCCCCGAAACCCACATACATCGAGTAAGATGCTCGCAAATGAGACCGTCTCCGTTGCCACACAGACGGCAACTACATCCCTCCGAAAGGTGAAAACATCTCTGCTTGGAA
This sequence comes from Nesometra sesokonis, assembly GCA_025631205.1. Taxonomy (NCBI): domain Eukaryota; kingdom Metazoa; phylum Echinodermata; class Crinoidea; order Comatulida; family Antedonidae; genus Nesometra; species Nesometra sesokonis. The sequence continues at coordinate 11,408 of JAOTQE010001215.1, forward strand.
CACCAAAGTGAGTGGAAGGC
>JAOTQE010001226.1:0-11426 GCA_025631205.1 Nesometra sesokonis
AAATCACGAAATTTTCCGTCTACATTGGGGTGCGTCTTATACAAAGGTGCGACTTATACACCGAAATATACGGTACTATACTGTACTAACAAGTGGTGATTTTCAATAAACTAAAGTGTTTAATATAATTTAGGCATTTGGTACTGTGAAACTTATTATGCTAACTGGGTTCAGTAAGAAAATATAATGCATACTCCCAAGCAATGAGATACACGCCATCATGATAAATTTCAATATTTCAACATAAATTGTCACCATCAATCCTGATGATGACATTTTAATTCCTGATGATTTCATAACACTTTTTTCCCAATCTTAAGGCCTATTGTACAGTCTTTTATTTCCAGTGGCACGGTATTATAAATCATCAGCCCCTTACTCTAATACATGTACCTAGTACAGTATTACTATGATAACATTGTAATATTCAATTTCATAAAGGTCTAAATATAACTTAGACATTTGATATTGTACAACCTCTGTATGTTCCCTGGGGAACATTTTCACTTTATACAGTTGTACATTTCACACAAACTAATGAATTTAAAATAACACTTAATACCAGTGGAAACCTGTAGCATCTATACTGTTTATTTTTTCAATCTGGTAATGATGTATAATGTACATGTCTCCTTAATTTCACAAAATTATAAAATTATTTTTCATATCATTCATTTTCTCAGTTTCATTTAAACATAGTCATATATATGTGCATATCAGTTAAAGTCTGTAGAACATCACTGTGTTTTCCATTCTTTAAATACTATGTATGTATTCTTTTATTTCCATGGCCCTCATACCTGCCAACATTTGTACTGTTCAAAAAAAAGAGGGCCACTTCCTGGCCGTTACCTGCGTGGGAGTTGCCTGCGAGGATCTTTGTTAGTAAAACACCCGTACTATGCTCATAGAATGAATGCATATGACACACATTTCTGGCACATGGCCTCAGATCTATGGGCAACCACGGGCATCGAGCTGGTTAAATGCCTGTAACTTGTGGCCGCTCCGGGCCACCTACTGGTGGTCTGCTGGACCTCTGTGGGCAATCCCCTGTGACTCACTCGAAACAAGCTTTGAGCATGTTTAAAACTTGGTAGTGGGTAAATCAGATTTTCATTGCGCACCTCCAGGCAAGCTACGTGTATGCGGCTCCTCTACTGTGACTTGCGGGTAGCAAAAAACAAGTTAAACATAAGGCTTGCCCAGAACGATGTGAGGAGGATTGATTTCAATATTGAGAATGGCATTTAGCTCAGTTGGTTTAGCTGGTGGAAGTCACTATACTGTGCGCTGAACTACGACTCACTGGTCCATGGTTCGATTCTAAACCATGCCACTATCTTTATGTTTCGGCTAGAGGGTCGAAATACAAGTTACTAGCACACCGTCTTTTGGATAAGAACCGTTGGTACGCTGTACAACATGGTTCATGTGCACATTAAATAGCGTAGTGCACTCTTTGACAAAGAGTAGTTGTCTCTCGGTGTACTAGCCAATCACCACCAGTAGGACCGAACTGGAAATAAATCCACTTGGGACTATCCTGGATTGGTGTTATAAAATACTGAATATATCAAATAAAAAATCATACACTGATTGGAGCTCAGGCTCAATTTAGGGGATTATACCAAAGTCGGTATGGAAGATAATAATAAATTACAATGCAAACATATAAAACTATTCTAAGGAATTTTTCTCATTAAATCGTGTCATAATTTATGATAGAATTCTTAGTCCAATGTAAGGATTCATAATTTATGAAACAGCTGGATTTCTGGGCAGCAGTTGAAGAGGCCAATTAATTCAGAAGTCTCATATAAAACTGCCTGATATAATAACTGAAATATTTATATCACAATTTATTATGAAAACTATAAAGTTCTCATTGGAGGAAGGATAATACAAAGATATGACCTTAAAGAATATGGTTTCTTAGATACATAGCAAAAACACAGACACATCTGTTTTGATTTGTGACTCAAACATCATGCGTGGATTTTTAGTGTGACCACTTATATCACCAAGCAAAATGTGTAAACCCCCCCCACTCATATTACATGCATACCACAAAAAAAAATCTCTGGAAGAAATGAAATTATTTTAAGAATTTCAAAATATGACATAAGGGATGGAAATTTGGCAAAAACAGAGTAGTTTGATTTTTCAAATTTTAAACCCAGGACTCTTGAATAACAATGTCAAAAGTGCACCACCTCCTCTCTCTCAACAACAAAACCATGGCTCTGCTCGTGCACGTGCTAAAAAATAGGTTCCAGTTGGGTACCGTACATGTGTCCATATCAGGGCTCGAATTTAACCAAGGCACCAAGGCCATTTGCCTCCAGTGCAATCTCATTTGGCCTCAGTGCCTTAAAAAATTGACCATCATCAAGGCCACTTTGGCCTTGGTGCCCCTTATTTTCAGTAATGTATTTGGATAAAAATTTTACAAAATGGCCTCTGGTACCTTGTTGTCTCCCTTAAAATCAAACCAAAAATGGCCTTGCCCATTTAAAGCCCAAATTCGACTACTATGCTACAACCCTTGGCATCAAAATGTTGATAGGAACAGAGCTTCGTGGTCAACTTTAACTGATTTCTTTCTCATGACTTAACAGTGCTAATCTTATATCACTAAAGAGGGCCATAGCCACGACATTTAGAGTGGTCAGGTTGGGGGAGAGGTCATAGAAGTAACTTGTGGTTATATGACCATAGTGAGTTAAATTAATTATATCATACCCTCTGCAGTCTGTGGTACCATAATCTTAAGAATGTTTTCCAATCTAAATTGCTGTAGAAAGATCAATCAGATACTTTTTCAATGTGGGATGTGGTACATTAGGGATGATAAAACCAAGTTACTGGAGTGAAATATATGACGAACACTAATGAAATCAACTATTTATTTGGCAAAATGTTTCTACTGTTTATACCATAAACAACAAACAGTTGAGGCATCAGCGAATTATCTGGCAACTCTATTCTGTGGTCTTTAGTGGTCACTGAAATTGGAGGATGTAAATGGTCAATAAGAAATTGTAAGTAACAGCTGATTCAAGGGTGGATGAACTTTACAGAGTCAACCGTCAAGGGGCAGATGAACTTAAAATTCAACGATGAACCAAATACCTCGGTTAATAAGTAGGTTTACGGGGCAGATGCCGACTTTTGGAAAAAGGGGGCCAGTAGAGAGTCAAAGTTTTAGGGAGGTCTGGGACATGCTCCCCGGTAAATTTTGGTCATTAGATGTCTGGAAATGGCTTCAGGGGCATATTAAGGGATCAATTCTTGTCTGAAGATTGCTGAATATTTTCGTTTTATAGACAAAATATTAATAATATTGATATATTTTACTTTCCAAAAGGGGGTCCGAGCCGGTCCAGCTACCCATTAAATCCGCCCCTGGTTTACTTCATTATAATATTAGGCTCCATAGAGAGTTGGGCCTAGCCTAGGGCCTATTTTTCAAGTAACTAAATGACAATTATAATATTGTATGCCTTTCTTTGGGATAAAAAACAATATTGTATTCACTATGACAAAATATAATACTAGTCTTTGACAATATTTTTCCAGAGCTCATGCAAAATCTCTCTGTATCCCCCTCAAGGCATACAGTGTTATATAATTAATATATAAATACTGTACTATAAATTATTGGCATTTCATTTGGAAAGGAATTATAGAGCCTGATAAATAAGGGGAGCGTATAATTAATGATTCTGGAAGTCCGAGGTAATTAAGGATTATAATTACGATAATTATGAATCAGCAGTTCTGATTTAATTGCTACTGCTACCATCTGCTGGACACGATGAAGGATGAAACAGCTGGCATGCCTTTGCAAAGAAAGCAGTCATCTTCCGATGAAGGTTTTTTGCTTTGTGTATCAATGAAAAAGATATTTTGAATAAACTTTTTGTAAAACATATTGATTTCAGAAGCAGTTCAGCTATTAATCCTTTAATTTTGTATTTATATATTCAATTTAATTTCAATTCCTTTATTGATACAAATACCATTAAGGGCCGATATCCACTATAACAAATAACAAATATACAAGTTCACTATTTACAATTAATATTATAATTAGTTATCATTTTCATCAGTATAATCAGGGTTTAAATTTTTAAACTGATTTATTTACGTCCTATGGAAGAATAAATATCAAGACAGAGGAAGCGAGGAAGGAAATGAGAGGTATGTTCCGAAAAAATTAAAGTTTAGATGAATTTCAGCTGCACTGATAAAGGGACATTGACAACAATTTTTTCAATTAAAAATATAAAAAAAGAAAATTTTGCAACCATTGATTTTGTTTTTAACATTTTAAGCACCTGACATTTTCACATTAATTTCACAGAAGAAATTACAATCATTTATTTGGTATTATATACCACAATAAAGAACAATACAAGATCATTTGTTTTATTTCATGACTAGTGCACATAAAATTTGACCAACAGTCAAACACTGCATATAATTAAACCTGTATTGAATTCAGTAATGTTTAATTTAATTTTGGAAATTAATGTTTTTTTACACAAATTAAGGGTAACCAAAAATGCACAGTATTGCCAAATATAACAGTTTCAATATAATTATTCAATAATATGTAAATCATATTGCTTACCACACTGATATTTGAAATTTGTATTAATCACCATGAAAAACAAATCTAATTTTTCAATGGCAATATAAAAAATGTGAAAAAAATAACTGTTAATTTGCCAAAAGAACAAAATATTTTCAAGTAAAGATCAGATTACACTGCAACATCAAGAACATCAAAAAATGTAAATACAATTAAGAAATGAACATTTATACTCGATATATTATTTCAATTTTCATTGGCCACGAACTTGAATACTGTCCTTCGGGTCCAAAGTACATTTATTAAATTACATGATAATTTTACCAATACTTAATAATAATAGTAATTCATTAAACTAAAATGTTTCACAACAGTCAAAGTGGCTAAGTTGTTGAATGGCGAGGTCTCTAATACAATGTAAAAAAAGTCATTAGCAATTTTAACACTGTGATGTAAGGCCGACACTTATTGATGGTAATTGCCTTGTTAGATGTCTTTTTATAAATATTTTCTGTTTGAGCAATTGCTGTTTGTTGTTGCTACATATTGTTTTTTCCATTTTAATTTTAAAGTACGCCAAGTTTATTAAAGAATTTTGATGTTTTAAATTAACCTTTGTACAAATGACTAATTTCAGCCTTTAGCTGTTTTGAATGATTTTAATAAATTATACCTTAAAATGAATTACTATTCAAACATTTATATTCACAAAACAAGATCAATATGCGATAGACTTTGAAGTTGATAATGACTTCTACTCCCCTAGAGCCATAAGGAAAAGAACACCGAGATAACCCTTTACTCATCTCTTACTGCTTATGACAATAAAATTATATTGTTTGAAATATTCGTAATTCTTCCTTTTACACCATGCCACTCTCCTTGTGTTCTTGCTGGAGAGTCAAAATACAAATTACTAGTGCACTGTCTTTCAGATAAGATGTTAAGCCACTGGTCCTATGTACAACATGGCTCATGTTCAATAAACAAGCATTATAAAAATTTAATGTGATTTTCTTACAATTAATCATCTATTTGCATAGAACAAATTTTATTTTAATCTCGCATGGTTTTTCCAACATGTATTAATGGTACTTTGTAGACTTTTATGTCGCTGCTAGCTATCGTTAAATCTTTTAACATAATTTTGCCATTTATATGGGTTTATAACAACGTAGCCATGCTGTGTTATATCATTGTTATGAAACTAAATCAACATTAGGGAAATAAAAACCTCTTAAATATCCCGATTTTAGAAGTCATTATGTGATGTAATGTAATAAAAGCCATTATGTTGGATAAGAACACTTTTGTTATATTTGAAGTGTGTGCAAATAGCTTGATTTTTACATTATATCTTGTAGACAGTAATAGAAGAAACATTGAAATGTCTTGTCAGGTTGGGACAGTCTAAGTTGACCAAAGACGCGATTGCTAATTACGTCAGGTTCAGTCGTTGAGGCTGATTACCTGAAGCGTGATTTGCAAACCTGACTACTCATTGCAGGGCTCGCAGAATTGGTTGCCCGATGGCCCAAGGCAACCAAAAATTTACACTGGGCAACCAAAAATTATTAGATGTCCCAATGGTCAACCATGTCTTGGCTCATGCTATCTGATCGTAGTCACTATGGGCCTACCAAAAAATCTATAAACAGACATAGATAATTTATCTCATACATTAGCAGAATTCTCGCACATATACACCATGCAAATAGTTTTTCTCAAGCATGAGGCAATATAGAGCAAAATAGGGTAAAAACGGCCTCCAAACAGTAGTACTGTAATTTGGACTGAAATGGGCAGATTTGGTTTTTTTGGCTGTCATATGAAATACGGAACAAATGTGGCCAAGCACCGACGGTGGGTGACTGTCTCATGCATAGGCGCCAAATTACATCAAACAAAATAATAATATAGTATATTTAAGTTTACATACTTTATAACAAAATCCAAGGGTGGGCAATAGCAATGTAAGGGTAGGTAGCAAAATGATTAATAACAGTACATTTGCCATTTTTAGAGGCTTAGAATGTGTGGTATGTTGAAATTATACTGGGTGGATGGCCTTAAAACAAGCTTTAGGCTGGGTAGAAAATGTTTAGAGTGAGCTGCCCAGCCCAGCCCAGCCCACCCAAGCATAGTTATATCCCTGGTAATTAATAGTTAATTTAAAAATCAATAAAATGTCACTTACAATTGAATTACAAGGTAGACACTACTTTTACTTTCAAAGAGTTCTTTCAGTTGTACGATGTGTGGATGTGTGATCCTAGAAAATAAAATGAAACAAAGCATATGTATTGAATTTTTAACTTGAAATGCGATTATAATCACTAATGATTTTTTTTTTAAGTTAACAGTTTGGATGAAAAGATGAAATAAAAAAAGAAATACAAACAGTATTTTAATTAGCTTACAAGCAAGTTGAACTCATAATTATCTGTGAAAAATGGTAGAAAGTAAAAATAAAACAAATCATAAATATTTAATTAATAAAGTGAAAAAGGCAGTACCTTTGTCTAAAGATGAAAGATAAAATAAAGAAAATATAAGTATATTACAATGTTTGCTATAATTCTTTTAATGATTTTTTATTTAAAATATAAAGCTAATATGGAATATAAAATTAATAATTCTTTAATTATATTTTACATATTTTATTCATAATAAATAAATAAAACAATGAGCAATGTCTATTATTGGATTAACAAGTCAAACTGAACATTAAACAGCCAGAAAAGAACAAGCAAATGTATCACATTAAGGATGAGATGACGTTATCTTATGAACATTATAACTGCATAATAGACAAGGCCTAACAATGAAAAAATTTTGAGAGGGTGGGAGGAGGGTAGAAGCCACATATTGAGTTGAAAATAAAGGATAATCAAATTAATACTTCACAACTACCAAGCAAAATGATAATTAACAGAAGAAATTGAAAGCGAGATTTGACCAACATAATTAGACCTCTCTGTTACAATCTTACACTTCTGCTATCCCTCTAACAGTGAATTAAACGTTGCTGTTAACATTGTATGGTTTAAAAGGATTCTAGCTGTGCTGGATTGTAGTGAATCACTCAGTGTGAACCAGGAAACCATCATGTTTTCTGCCAGGTGTTTCGTACTCACTCAGGTATGAATACCTATTTTTGGGATATCAAAAAATATTGAACTCACTGGGGTAAAAACAATATTTTCCGGTATCGCCTCAAAGATATTTAATGTTACATAAATAATACATTTCAGATAAACCGGAAAAGGAAGAAATGGTAGACAAAATGGGGCAGGAATACAATTATGAGGCTAGCCATGGCAAATCCACCAAGTTGTCGCACAGGAAGTTATTGAGAAATAAGCAAATAAACAACAGAAAATATAAACAAATACAAAGGTAATTGCTGTATATTTTGTCCAATAACTTCCGTTATAGATGTCTGGTCAGGTTTTGATAATTGACCCCTCACTTTAAAGCTGGCAAAACGTGTAATATGTTTTTATCAATAACTCAATTTTCAATTTTCCTACAACTTGGTGGTTTTGCCGTGCCATGCCTCATATCTGGAAACCAATGAATTTGGGTACATGTGTAAAATATTGCCTGATAAAACCAAATGGGCAGGCTGTTCTCTGAACCTGATAAATTTTAGAGATATCTTTTGCTGGTATCATTAATAAGGTACTATATCAATGTTGCCTCTTTCCACCCAGGAGCACAGGTGGGTACTAATGCACTGGTTAAGGCTGTAACATTTATGTAAAGATGTATATTAAATCGGAAAGTTCCAGTAATCAACTTTAAGAAAGTATAATACATATTCCAAGCAATGAGATACCACGCCATCGTGACAGAATTAAATATTTTGAGATAAATTATGTCATCATCACAAATGCTTACAATATGCAGATTTATGTATGTGTTCTATCAGGGTTTGTTCCTATAACTGACATAATGTGAAGCAATTAAGCTCAGTCCAGTCTATCATATTTTCTATGATAAAATACTTTCATATGCCTTTATATGGTCAAGGTGACCTCACATCATGACCTTACATAGACATATTGTTACCATATATGTGTATATCAATTTTTGTCAAATAGTGAACATAACTTTAGAGGCCTTAGCAAAAAGCAATATATAAAAAGTGTATTTTATTATCTAGGCCAAGTAATTTGATAAAATAGCTTGATCAGTCCTTATAAGGTAATATAGGCCTATAGGCATAAAAATATTATGTTATTCTTGTAGAATTCTATATCATATAAAATGCTTTTTATGATCTACACAAAAACTAATTACATATATTAATAATGTCTGTATGTAGTGAAGGTTTCATAACAAACAATTCCATTTTATTGCGAGTATCATCTTATTAATATGCGTTTTCATGACGATAGACTCATCAAATATGGATGTAATAAATCTTTATTGATTGTTGCTAGGACGGCATTAATTAGTGTGTTGTCAAACAGTTTCTGTATCATTATGATTATAACTAAAGAGTAGAGGAGCTAGAAAGGGGATTCTGTGAGGATGCAGAATTTGGCAAAATGATGCGATAGAGACTAAAATATACCTGCCGACTCTCATGCACAATGTGCAAGTTTCATGCATCAGTACCCATTTTGAACATCCCTGGTCTACATCATATATTTTTCTCATGCATAAGAAATTGTAAAGAAATGAAGAATGTCAGACTATTATGCAGAGGTTGTGTTTTGGACTTCCAATCATGAGGTTGGGGGTTCAAAACGCACTGTAGTCGGATGTTTGTGTTCCTGTGCAAGACACTGTATCCACGTTGCCTCTTTCCACCCAGGAGTATAAGTGGGTTTCTAGGAGTTATAAATATTGTATGCGCCGATTGCGGCTGCAGCATTATGGAATGGACTGTGTTTCATTGGTGTTTGTTCCAATGACTGGGAGAAATAAAAAGTGCACTCTGCTTGGGTGTTTGTGTTTTTATGCAAGACACTTTATCCATGTTGCCTCTCTCTACCCAGGAATATAAGTGGGTACCTGGGAGCTATGAATGTCATATGCGCTGATGACGGCTGCAACATTATGGAATGGACTGTGTTTCATAGGGGTTTGTTCCAATGACTAGGGGTAATAATTGTGAAGCCCTTAGAGGCCTTGGCAATAAGCGCTATATAAATGTCACATCCAGTATTCAACAAAGAAAAAACTTACTTTTTTAATATTTCTACTTCATTTAGTAAAGCGTCTTCTTTTCCTTTGATTCCCTTCTTGTCTATGCATTTGACTGCAACCATCTCCCCACTAACTTTATCCACAGCTAATACAACTTCACTAAAAGCACCCCTGAAAAACAATAATAATAAGATTTTTATATAGGGCCTTACAAAGTCCATGTTGGGGAAGGCTGGCTCCCCATCAAAGAAGATTGACCATTTTTGTTGGGGAAAAACCTAAAAAATATTGTATAATTGACCTGAAAAATAGAAAATAAACACATACACATGGGGCAAAACAGGCTACAAAGACACTCAAAATGGTGAGATAACTTTTTTTTCGCTTTTCAAAACCTTACCGGTAACCACGCCCACCCAGACCCTTTTACTGGATCTTAGATCCGTCCCAACGACTGCCATAGTGCGAGCGGACCTTGGACCCATGCTGTTGTTTTTGCTATGGCTCACAGTTGTCCTGCCTAACCGCTCAGCCACAAAACTCGCAAAAAATAACATCATTACGTTATTTTAACTCAAGTCAAATCTCATCTAATAACACAATCTGCCACTTAAAGTATAATGTTAAACATAGATTTATTATTTATGGCTAGATAGTGAACTTTACACTGTAGAAATTGTAATCCCATGTACAGTAGGTGCCTACTATTGACGTTCGTCAGCCTTCGTCACAAACATGTACTGTAAATTAAATAATAATAAATTTGTTATAATTATTGTATTTTTATCATTCTCTTGTGATACAGTTTACATATTTTACAAATATGTTGTTTGTCATTGATATTATATTTTGGGTTTAATTTACTTGCATTTAGTGATAAATTTGAAACATTTATGAAAGATTGGGTGTGCAATTCCATCCTAGCAACCGTGCGTTAAAACATAACACTATTTGCCTGGTTGGATTTCGGACATAAAAATCAACAGTAGGTGCTTCCATGGAACTGCACTTTGGGGCTATGTATTCTGTGGAAATTCATTATCTAGCCGTTAAAATTATGCATCTATGGTTATAACAAACTTAATCTAACCTGGTGCCGTTGAATCGAACTGGAATGGCCATTGAAATACTGTATTTTTTTTAAACCGAGTACAGGAAATAGAAACATAATTTTATGCAATGTTCAAAATTGTAAAATACATATAAAATATTAAGGTATGAATTATTATAAACTATAAAACACACTGGGTTGTGAATGGGGGTCATTTTTTCCTGAAAAACAGACAATCAAGAGAGTTTTATCAGAAAAATAAATGGCAATAGGGCGTGGGTCCCAGGCTCACCTATGGCCAAGAAAATGTTGTCTATAGATGCTCTCTGGTGCATTTTACAAGCAGAGAGTGTTCAAAATAATTGTTCAAAATAAAGGGCAAAATAAAATTAGTATTCCAAAACAAAAGTTTTAGGAAGGTCCGGAGGCATGCTCCTCCGAGAAATTTTGGATATCTAGAAATGGCCTTAGGGCATGTTTAACGATAAATTCTTGTTATATGATTGCTTAATATTTTTTTGTTTTATAGACAATGTTCATAATATTAATATTACTTCAATTGTAGTATTTAACTGTGTACCTTTAACAAATATTTTGAGGAAGACACTGTTGATG
>JAOTQE010001237.1:0-11426 GCA_025631205.1 Nesometra sesokonis
TACACTTTTAAATGCTTACTTCCTTATTAAAACTGTATATAATATATTATTTTTTGTTTCTGGAGTTATGCAAATTGCGAACAACGCCTCAGGCTATTACACTCGGCGACTTTCGCCTCAGGCACAGTCGCAGAAATTTGAAATTTGCATAGCAGATGGTGTTAATAGTATAAAAGCAAGAATGATACAGAATCTGAATCATTCGATTACTGATCTTGCTTGTATAGTTGAATCAGTATCTGCACTCTAATCTTCAATCACCTTGTATAGGTGGTTGTAGAATAGGAATACCAGTCAGGTTTTGTTGGCTAAATAAAAGTGATGGCGTGCAGTGCATTAACAGTTGGTGACACTGACCAACTACAGCTACTGTGCGCAGCTTTCTACGTCTTATTGTCGGATCGACTTGTTAATTACCACACATCAACATGTTTACTGCACATACTTCTTTCTAGCTACATCCATCCAATTTCTGAGTCCACAACATCTTAAAGCCATATTTCTATGTTATAAGTAAATGGATCTTGCTCAATTTGACAGAAAGACTGACTGTATCACATGAATTAAAAGTTAGATTTTGATGCCACAGCACAGAGTTTGGATGTTGTGATTTCCAAAACTTTAACATATAAATCAATAGATTCCCACCACTCACACTGGGCATTCAAACTATAATTTTAAAAGGTTTATAACTTACTTAGTAAAGTCAGGGTTCTCCATCATATCCGTATACTGCAAAGCACAATTCTGAACAAAGAAATAAGTGAATTTAGGAAATACGCCAAGTGACTTGAAATTATGTAAAAAATTAAAATCCAACTTAGCTTTAGATAAACGTCAGCTACATATGTTTTCTACGGAAGTTAGAGAGGAATTCTTTATGTTTATCTAAAGCTGAGTTGGATTTTAATTTTTTACATACATAAATAAGTGTTCCTCATAGATGAGTATTCTCCCTAGAATGGTTTTAACCATCAAATTTACCAGTAACAATTACAATTTACCAGTAAAAAATTTGTTTATTGCAAAATATTTATGATATAATTTTTATTCTCATATATTTTTGCCCTTCTTTACTCTTTGGTGTTACAGAGAATACATGAATGGTCATAGAGACCTAATAGTTATGTAGATATTTGGGGTAGGGCCAAAGCCAATCCAAAAGCCATGCCTGACAAGTCATGTTTTTATGACAATTTACCAAGATAAATTTTTCAATTAGGAGAACATACGTGTCTTCACCCAGACAGGTTACTGTTATTAATTAAGATTAATAATTGCTAAAATAAAAAGGTTAATGTCTTCATTTTATCATTCGCCAATTTGAGCAATCAATTACCCCTTTTACACTGCCAACAATTGTAGGATCATCCTGCAATTGAGCGTTGCGGGACGTGCAATTGCGAGACCGATTTGTAGTGTAAAAATTTGATCATGGGTTGAATCGTCCCGTGGCTGTCCTGGGGCAGTGAGGTGGAATGCATTCAGCTTCGATCCTTTCTGGGATGCTCCCTGGATGAACCCAGTTTCAAGTTCCGGAATGGTTTAACATCCTCATCCATTGGGTAATAAATTTACTCGACAGTAGGTTTGATCACAGATCCTAGTTTATTTGTAAATCACTGTTCTAATAAATATGAATAATAGTAGAATATTTTATTGCATGGTATGGGTAATTTTAGAAGTGATTTGTTTATGTTGAGTACCAGAAAATAAAAACAGACAAAAAAGGGGAAATACCTTAACTGCGTCTTGGTGTTGCTATGTAAGTTATTTGTAACCAAACGTAAACCAGATCATTACCAGTGTAAACTGGCTCTGCTGTATTAAAGCGGATTCGTCCCGCAATATCTGAACTGGTGTAAAAACGAACTCGTTCCGCAATCATTGTGGGAATGTCCCGGGATTGCACTTTGTTTCGGCAGTGTAAAAAAGGTGAACGATAAATCAGTATTCATGATACTGTAACTTAATATTCCGATATGGTGTCCAGCAGGAGATAGGTTTACCAGCCCCAAACCAAGGTCTTAGAAGTACTTGGATGGCATCCAGACGAGAATTACAAGCCTCAAAAACATGACTTAGAAGTTAGGAGAGGTTTCAGAAAAGATTATAGCTTTCTACAATTTAGTTTAAGTAACCCCAAAACCAGTTCCTAAGAAATACAGTCAACTCTCCCAATACCGGACACCCTCGGGCCAGCAATTATTTTCTGGTTTTCTGGAAAGTCCGGTTTTCTGAATTTAGAATTAAGATAATAGAATAGGAATAGAAAAATTTGAGACTTTTTAAAAAGTCTGGTTTTTCGTGAATTCCGGTTTGTGGAGATTCTGGTATTGGGAGAGTTGACTGTACTAGGGTTGTGTTTTCATGGAATAGTTTGTATCGTGTAAGTAAGTAATTTTTTTATTTTTATTATTATTATTATTACCATGCTTCTTTCCAAACTGTGTGAATGTTTATGTCCCTGGCTTCCTGTAGTAAATACAGTCGACCTTCTCATTTACAAACTTCTCATTTATGAACCTTCTATTTTATGAACATGATTGAACCAAATATGTCATTAAAATAATAGCCAATTATGTAATCACCAATAATTTATTGATGAAAATTCTTTTATTTTTGCATTTTCCTTCACCTAGTACATTCAAACAGAACATTATAACTACAAAGCTAACAAAATAAACACAAATAACTGTTTTGCAAGCCTTATTTTATCAATTTCCATTAACCTTCTCATTTATGAACTTTATCATTTACAAACACCTTCCAGACCGAGGGGTGTGTAAATTAGAAGGTCGACTGTAGATACATTCACGATTTTATTAGTTATTTTTAAAGCACTCCACAATTCCTTCTCAACATTCATATCTGATCTCATTCAACCTAATATGTAGTTATGTAGTTTTTGATTTATATCGCCTTATACTTTATAGTCTCAAGGCGCTGTGGACTAGATGATACACATTCATATGACTTTCTACTCCCCTAAGGGTCACGCCATGTCATGCAGCAAGTACTGGCTTGCACTTGCGCCCATTTATCTGTCCACAACAGGGGTATTGTTGAACCAGTACATCCGGGTAACCCCCTAATCGTTTCAAAAGGTGTACTGGGTTCTTTATAGTGCACACGAGCCATATGTGTACACTGGGCTTACGGTTTATAGTCCTTATCCGAGAAGACTTGTTACACCACCGGAACCATGGTGCGAGCTAGCCTCGAACCCATGCTGTTGCTATTGCTATGGTTCACGGTTCCCTGCCTTAACAGCCTTGGCCATACGACTCGCACAAATTACGACAAATACGACTCGCACAAATAAAATTTTACTGTACTGACTATTCTGTACATTTACGTCAGAGTTGGGCAAAGCAAATTATGTCTAAAATACATCTCATCGATCTGCATGTTTTTGATTGCATGCACCAAACAAACAAGAAGGGCAGTGGCTCTACTATATAACATTTTTATTCACATTGGAAACTGTACCAGCAAGAAATGGCAATTTACCTTTTGTGAGAACCAATCTGGTGGACGGTCAGGTTCTGCAAATGGCTTCATAAAGCGGCTAACAGATGCCCTGCCATGCAAAAAATAACAATAATATTAGTTAACTTTGGACAAAACTTTTATTCTTAAATTATCATATAAAAATTTGAAAAAAGAGGAAATAATATTATTAAAGGAGTAATAACTAGAAATACTCCTTTTACGGTACTCCATAAAAGTAGAGCCTCCCCATTGTTTATCATTATCAGCGTTATACACTTTGAGTAAAAATTTCAAATTTGAAAACATTTTTTCTATACTACTATGTGCCCAGTAACATGGGTATTGTAATATTTTTGTCTTTTAAAGCAAAAAAATTAAATTTATCAATTACTTCAATACTGTATGCACTGCAGTCATTAAATCCCATACTCTATCCATAATAAGAAAGTATAATACATACTCCAAGCATTATAATTATATTATTATTAATTAATTATTATAATTATTATTATAATCATAGGGAATATCCATAATCTTTCAGTTATAAACCTAAGGGACAACAAAAATTGGCCAATGCTTTGCCGTACCATGACATTTTTTTTAAAGGGAAGGTTCACCCAAAACATTACTATTCATTATATGTTTTAGTTCATCATAAAAATTATATTCAGCCCTATTTGAGAATTTTTAGGATTTTTTTTTCCACTTGAGTCTCATGAATTAAAAATATAATAAAAATAAACGCTAGATTTCATCTATTCTTTTACACACAAAACAACAAAGTGGGTAATTTTTTATTATCAAATAAAAATGGCTAATTTACACTATATGAAAACATCAGAAATGAATAATTTTGGTTAAAACACACAAGAGTAGTATTTTTCTATATATTTTTAGAATGACTGTTGATTTTTCAGTTTATTTAAAATACCCCTCTTTCAGACAATTTGTATGTAAAAGAATAGGGATTCTATCTTGTAATTTGAACTATCTCCCCACTTAGCAATTTTCGCCAATTTCACCAATGATAGGCAAAATGAATCGTAAAAATTCAGAAACAGAGCTGAATATACTTTTTATGATAAAATAAAACATATAAGGAAGGATTTTTTTTTTGGTGAACCTGCCCTTTAAATGCAATGGGGGAAACAATGCACAAAATAAATAATCAGAGAAGGCCCAAAAGCAATAGGGTTTGTCTTCTTGTTGTAATGATGCAGTTTGCAAAGTTTGAAACCAATCACACTCACAGAATTTTAGTTATTGTGGTAATAAACTCCATCTAACAAATCCAACACATTGTCGTCGCCGCCACCATTTGTAAAACCAATAGCCAACCCATAGATTTTAATTAATTAGACATTTTGATAAGAAATTACATTAGTTCATAGAAAAAGAGTACATCTTAAATTTCAAGAAATTAAAAGATATGAAAACAGAAGATCATAATGGGCTTGTGGAGGTGCTTTGGAAATTAGCGCAACACTTTTTTTTGCAGAGGTGTAAGTTTGAGTAAGATGGGTAGGTGTTTTATAAATACATTCAAGTAGCTCTTACCAATTTTGATCTCCACTTCTCATTACTGACGATACTAAACACAGCTTTTCTCTCAAACTCCATTTTTCAACCATTGCAGGTTTTTGTTCTACACCTTTGACAAAAAAAAAACAATCTTTCAGTAGTTTTTATACCTTGGGAGTTTGATAGTGAATCTGATTGGTGACAGATGATCAAGTTCATGGACCCAGTTTATTGAGACTGATGGTCCATAACAATGGGCCCGGTCATCTTGGGCTTGATTGTCTAAATGTCTTTATTTGAATGGTCAACCAATCATGTAAAATTTGCCAATTTATCGCATAATATACAATTTTTTAACTTCTTTTTCTAATCAAATGAATGAATAAATAACTATATATTTAAAGTTTTATTAATATAAAAAATGATGTTTGCAATATGAGAATTAAATAAATGTCTTGTTGGCCCCGATCCGCTCCACATGGGCTCCGATCTTAATAATTTAAAACCTGTTTAACTGTGCTAGATTAGGCCTAATTTTGCAGATCTCAAAAGACTAATTTTAGCCGGGACAGAAAGCATTATAGTTGTATTCTGTGCTAGCCACTGCTTAAAATGGCACCACTGAAGATTATTGGAAGGCTCTGGATATATTTACGTGAAATGTGTCAAATTCCAGCTCACTGATTGGTGGATCAGGCTTGACCCTAACCTTCAAAATACTCTCCCTATACCTTAAGCACTAGAGACTGCCGTAAATTTAACCATTTCGTTATTGGAAACTACTGTAGATTCTATTAAATTGGTTGACACGAAGCCACAACACACATATACTCATAAAAAAGGACATTTTAATACAAGTACAAATTAGTTTGAGGCATTCAATCAGACATGTGGCAGAGCTAATCCAAAGGAGGCAAAAGTCACAATCATAGTTGTCCACAGTTGTCGAATTGTTCCATTATTTTGTTTATCTCAAAAACATACATTTTATTCAATTTTCATACCACTTTAACGATTTTAGATCCATAAAAAAATGCAATTTAAAACGACCCTGCTTAGTCATAGTATACTAATAATAAGCAATTTTTCAAATGCAGTATTCTCAAAACATACATTCTAAATGTTCAAACTCTGTTTGTTAATAACTTTGCAAGGAAACATCATATGAAACCGATTTTTTTGTAGGTTAAAGATAGTAATAATGTAGTTTCATAATTCGTAATTTATTTATTTTTTATTTTTCAGATTATGCATCCTTTGGCTTGGCTCTGCCCTATATAATAAAATTACTTGCCTGAATAAACAAATCAATTACGAATTTTTGCTTTCTCCATCAATCAATCAAGACCTATTTTTTAATTATCTTAAGTATCCCTACTGTAATTAAATGAGCAGCTGATCAGTCAGATGGATAAATAAATAGATCAACCCTATTTATAATGGTTTAAATAAATAAAATCTAAACCTTAGAGTAGCTTAGACCATCTTTGAATACTAAATACACCCTTTTATGCTGTGTTAAACATCTCTGATTGATGACATACACACACAAAGCAGTGCAGCGAAACCAAAAATATCAACAAATGGGTTCCCATGGCCAATTTTATGACAGCCAGTAACTTTATCATTGCCGCGACAACGACCTACGTCATCAGTATATATTATTAGTAAGGTTAGGGTCGGCCTTGAGAAACCTCGTCAGGGGTATTCTGCAGTTGTTCCCATTTCTCCTTAACGAGGGAGGCCTAGGCCTATGTGAATATTTCTTTAAATTTAGTAGTGGGAAAATGACTTGGGACGAAACGACCTATAAATGGATCTTCGGGTTCACTAGGCCTAGGCCTAGTCTAGGGCCAAGCACATCCCTACACAACAAGCTAGGGCGCTCGGCCTAGCCTCCCGGCCTAGGGGCCTAGGCTAGGCCCAAGCTTGTCTTTGATGACAGCTTACAGGTCCAAGATACCCTAACAACATATTAGATTAAGTATATATGTTACTAAGTATAGTAATTAATAAATAAAATATATTAAAAGCTTAATAACTGCAGTAAACAAGTAAAACATGAATTTACGAGTTGGAGTCACCGCCATGTTGCAAAAACAAAAGTAAGTTGAGCGCCCTCTACAAAAAAGTCCGGGGGGGTGGACCGACAATCAGCCACGACACGAATTACAGTACACGATAGCAGCTCCGATGTTTGTTTCGATTTTAATCGGATTTATTAAAGTCTGTTACAGGGTTATACAAAATAATATTGTTTTAAAATAATCGAGACGTCACCCTGAACTTTTGAAATCGTTTGCTTTTAAATAGTATACTTCTCGGGGCCGATAATTCATGGTTAAATTCCGTCTTAGGTGACTCATATTAAAATCAGGGGTGTAGCCAGAGTGGTGGGGGTCGGTTGCGTCTTTACCCCATAAATTTTTGAGAAAAATTATTTTTCTAGTAAAAGATGGATGATGTGAACAAAATATATTATAGTATTGCATGAATACTAGCCATGCAGACTGGCACTCAACTTCGCAAAATCTGTTTCAAAAGCTTAAATGTCCAATAGTGACATTACTCTCAAATTTTGGATGTCTGAAACCTAATGTCCACCTTATTACAGTGAGCATTGGGGGTGACATTATGTGTAGGCCTATTGTATCAGATTACCCAGCCCGGGAGTGGGGGGGTCCAGAGGGAACCCCTTGGGGTAACAACCCCTATTCGGGTGAACCTCCCTTGTCTGTGAACCCACACATGTCAAAAAAATGACTCGAAATTAACTTGAAGATGGTGTCAATTCTTAACATCTAAGGTACAGTGAAAGATCCGGGGTCGAAGCGAAAGCTCAGAGGGCAAGCTGAACCACAGAGCAATTTAACGAAGCTTCAGACACCTCCCCCACCCAAAAACAGGCTGATATAGAAAACGGGACATTTTGATGGACTCTCATGTGTCTTTTAGCATGTAAAATAACGTACAGTAAATTTCCCGGGCCTTCGACTCCTGGACCCCGACCGGAGACCTCTTCTCGTCATCAATAAAATAAATAAATAAAAGAGTAAATAGGCCTATGTCCCGTTTTGTTCTGACGATCAAAAAAAAATAATAATAAAGGTTATTTCCCGATTGGTCGTGTTCTGGTACCCTTGCCTCAAATTTATGTCAATTTATACTACTGGGGTCCATTTTCCACCCGGCGCTCCTAATATAAGGGGGGGGGGGGGGGCGCAACTACGTCTGATGAAGATTTCATTTTACCTTGTTATACTTTTGACCAATAAATTTACTTTGAACTTGAAGAAGTGGATTCCTATTAATCACTTTTTTTATTTATTTGGTGTTGTAGAACACTACGGATAACACACGAAAGTCCGAAATGGGCTTATTTTTAGTGGGTTCCTTCTAGTGGTGATTGGGCAGTACACCGGGAGAGAATCCTACTCTTTTTCGAAGAGTGCACTGCGTTCTTTAATGTGCACATGAGCCACGCTTAACACGGGACCAACGACTTAATATCTCATCCGAAAGACGGTGCGCTATTACAATAATTTCAACCCTCCAACAAAAACACAAGGAGAGTGTCGTGGTGTCGAATCAACCATGGACCAGTGAGTCTCCACGGTTCATCACACAACACAGTGACTTCCACCAGCTAAACCAACTCAGCTAAATGCCACCATTCCGCGTACGCGCGCATTACAGTTGTACCTCTTCGTGGTTTCATTGACGCCTTATCGTGAAAATTCATGCCTCAATTTGCTTTGAACTGCATTTCTTTCAAAATGTTGATCAACCGATAGGCCTAATTAGGTCAGTCGATATTTTTATTGATTTGATTTACTTCCGACAAAAAAAAACAAAGTTGAACAGAGGCTGTCGAGGACAAGCAAACGGTGAAACAAAAACTGTCATCAAAAGATGTGCTTAACCAAACCTCTGTCAACAATACAAACACAGTACGGTGCAATTACAAGCATTCCGATGAATAAAAACCCTGATATGAGAAATAGATAGCAGTGGCGGACGCAGGGGTGTTGCCCTAGTTGCCCGGGCAACACCCTTAATTTCTTGTCATAATATACAAAATCCGAAAGTAGTACAGCATGGTTCTACTAAATGTAAATTCCATATCATCGTATATCAATATTGGCATTTCTGGTGCTGGTAGAGAAAAATTTGTGTGCGCATATTCGTCACTAACCCCATCGAGGGACATAGGTCGCCCCAATAAGTCATTTCACGGTTTCAACTGTGCATGTGCAGATTAAGGTCAAATAATATAACTACGCGCGGCAAGTATATTCGTTTCAATAAGAACCGCGCGTAGTTTTATCAGTTGACCTTAATCTGCATATGCGCAGTTGAAACCGTGAAATGGCTTATTATAGGATTTTCTGGGCAACACCCTTAAAATTATTCTGCGACCGCCCCTGGAGAGGGTTGTAAATTGTATGAAGTCACATTAAAAATTACTAGTTTTAATGTGAATTCGACTGTTCTTTACATTTATGCGAGTTATATTTGTAATGCGAGTCTGGTTTCAGGCACAACCCTTTGTAAATCTATAATATTCCTATTCATTAACACTGTGTAATTTGAATAGTAGACCAAACTTTTGATTTGGGACACACTTTGCAACATGTTTTTCAGCATATCTCATTGTCCAAAATGTTGTGAGATTTTATTTGTTAGAGGTCACAACTAATTCTTTTATAGAACCCACAATCTCCAGGTAACTAACCTGGCGCCTGTACCACTAGACCACCGAGCTTGCACTTAGTGGCTAGGGATAGAATTCGAGCCCAATAAGCAGCGGGTACTGCAATGTATGTAACAATACGTTTTTGCGTTTTCTGACGCAAAAAAACGTATTGTTACTTATGCGAACTTGGTATGTATTTGTTTAAATACAGCAAATTTATTATATTATTACAAGAAGTGGACAATGTAAAATCCTTAAAGATATATAAAGCATATGTACAAGCTGTGACTAAATATTGAAAAACTATATTTTGCCACAGCGAATACGGTAATTTTCTTTTTCCACAAAATAGAAATGCAATATTTTTAATTATTATTAGTGAAAATTGTTATTAGTGAAAAATTAGACTAAACCTGGGCGAACATAAGTATAGGCATATCGATTAAACATGTGGCAAAAACTAAGTAGGCCTAATTGATTAATACTAATAATAAAATTGAATATTGATTTGTCAACATTTGGTAGACTTAATGTTCATTTTATTTTGTACACTTTGTCCGTAGTAGATCAAAAAACTCATACTCGATATACGGCCTCATTTAATAATTGTTTTCATACATACATTTGTGAGGTGTCACCACAAAATGAGTCGTGTTGTACAGATTGAGTTATTGTTGTATTTTGATAGAAGAGATTATAAGCTTTAAATTGGTTTTTAAATGAGGTTCATAGCTTCAGTATAATCAGAGAAAAATCATTTTAAAACATAGGTGTGTGAAAACACACATTGAAGAAAATCGACTTTAAAAATAAACAACTGTTGACTTCCTGTATGTTTTTCCATTGATTTAGAAAAATAGCCTTTACAAAATGTAGTTCAAAAATATGTTTATTGTAAATAAACATAAACAGGAAAAATGTAATCATAAAATTTAATTACTAAACTTAACAAAAGAAATCTCAATTTTGTGAATATCTCGAAATGACCTAGTGTACAGCACGACTCATTTTGTCCTCCATGTTTAATCGTAATCAAAAGTCAAACCAGTTCCTTCGAGCTTCTCTCTTGATTATTTTGTCATATTCTTCATTCTGAGCCGCCGTAAAGTGATTCTAACAATCGCCGGTTATGCCGGAGGAATAATTTTCAAAAATGCAGTATTATTATTTAGAATTCTTTAGAGACTTGCAGAAAAAACGGTGCGTTGTCAAAGTATATTTGTTTGAAGATGTGGGTCGGTTAATTGGTCGGACTTTTTTTTTTTGTTGTCACGGCCCTGAAGTATTTTTGGCAATTTGATTTTCTTTTTGTAAGTAACTTTACGGCTTTCTTAACATCTTGCATATCTCTATGTACTACTTCCTACAATTTTCTAAATAAATTTATTTTTAGCAACAAAAAACAAACAAAATTGATAAAATATCAATATTCTATAATCCACTGACCATGATTTTCGGAGAGCTGGTTAGGTCGGACCTTGGCAACACACATGGTTGGCGGAAGAGGGGATGGGTGATAATTCAGGGGATATTCCCCTGAAACGTCACTCCAACTACAAAATGCACAATCCACAATAGAAAAACAGCATGTAAACACGTTAAATGGGGCCTGGAAAACCATCTTCAAGTACCAGGAAAGCGCAAATTTAGAGGCAATAACGTTTTGTTTGTGCCCATCGAAATCTAACCGGGCTGGGGTAGCTGGGCATAATTT
>JAOTQE010001248.1:8664-23069 GCA_025631205.1 Nesometra sesokonis
CTAATTTCTATTCTCAAGTTCTTAAATGTGACGTTACTTTATTATGAGCAAGTTAATTTCAAAATTAATGTCATTGACAAAAAGGCTGGAACCCTCTTAAATTTGTATCATTTTTCAGTGTAAAATTATTATTAAACAATTTTTAAACACTAATTTCTATTCTCAAGTTCTTAAATGTGACGTTACTTTATTATGAGCAAGTTAATTTCAAAATTAATGTCATTGATTTTTTGGTCATTTTCAAGTGACAATATATCTTTAAAATCAAAATAACTATATTTAAAAAATTCATTTTTATTTTTTCACATTTCTTTTTTGGAAGCAGATTGGCTGTAGACTAGGATCGTGGGCAGGCGTGGATTTAAGGGGGAGCTTAACAGGCTTAAGCCCCCCCCCCCTTCTAAAATTGACTCGTAATTTATTTTTTTGTATTTAAATAACGGCAATGCACTAATAAAAAAAATAATAAAAATAGATGCACAGTGGCTGTAGTGGGGACTTTTACAGCCACTCCTTTACCTTAAAAAGAGGTGTTTTTTGTTGTTTTGATTGTCAAAACGAAATTGGGATTTACCCCCCCCCCCCAAATCTCAATCCTGGATCCGCCCCTGGAGGATAGGGTAAGTAGGGAGCTTCTACATATGCTAGGCTTGGGTACCGTTTTATATGAGACAAATTTTCTATTGGTGTGACTGCAAAGACACTGATGTATCATAATCAATATATTGGAGTGGATCTATTGGTGTAGGTGTGATCGGGTATTATACTTTACTTTTAAACGTCATCCTATAACTTATCTTTTTAATTTAGAGTGCGGTTTAATTTTGCATTGATGTCTATCTTTTAACTTTTAAAGAATGTACTGTACCTATGAGCAATAATTATTGGAAATATGCCGCATTATAAATGCTTTTATTATTGTTTATTATTATTATTATTATTATTAATATAATACAATTAAAACATTGAGATTATAACTACAAATCTTGGCAGAGCCAAACCAAATGAGACATAAGTCGGAAAATTGAAAATTGAGTTTTCTATAGATTATAAAACTACACATTATTATCTTTAACATGCAAAAAACCAGTTTCATACGATGTTTTCTTGTGAAGTTATGAAGTTCAAACATTTAAAATGTAAGTTTTGGGAAAACTGCATTTAAAAATTGTTTATCAGTATACATTGACTTAGCAAGGTCATTTTAAATTGCATTTGTAAAAGATCTTTTGATTACATATCTCAAAATTGTTAAGGTAGTATAAAAGTTGAATGTATGAACTGTATGTTTTTAAAATAAAATAAAATTTGAACAAATTTACCATTTTTAAATTTCTGCCTATTGTGAAAAACTAGCATTTGCGACTTATGTTGCATTTGGTTGGCTCTGCCACATTTTACAAAGACAGTTTGTTTAAAACAGGCTCTTTTAATTGTGGTTACATATATTAAACTTTTTTTACCATGACCAGCTTACATTACTAAGAAAAACAAAACCAGGTTCAAGTGAGTTTTCATTGGTTTTTCTGTAAATCTAATTTTTGATATGTTAAGTCATAATTAGTGTACTTCCTCTAGCCACCCTAGAACTATAGAGCCAATTACCTAGATTTCACTGATACAATGTCTATGACACTAAAAACTCTCACATACATTGAGTACTCGTAATACTTTTGCATTCATCTACACTTCAGAGTTTCAATTTTTGTTGTTTTTTTTTATTTATTGTCTCTTGGCGGGTATGAACAAGGAGCAGTGATAAGAAACAGTAGTTTTGCGGTAGCATATACTATGAAGTGAAGAGAATTGAAAAAAACTACCAAGAGACTTCGGGAAAACTGAGTAAATGGCATAAAAAATAGCACAGAGCATGCATTAAAGATGAATGGGGTTATGCAGTCAATTAATGGCACCAAGCGGAGTCTAGGGACCAATAAACATACACTAACTTAGAAAATAACCCTTTCACTGATACAATGTCTATGAAACTAAAACTCTCAAATACAGTGAACTCTCTAAAAATTCACGACCCTTCAGATTTTTAATTTTGTTGGGTTTTCTTTGCTTGTTTTACCCCACAACCTCTAGCCGGATACAAACAAGAGAAACTAGTGATAAGGAACAGTAGTGTGTGGTAACATATACTATGAAAGGAAGAGAATTAAGAAAAAAATATCAAGAAACATTTTGATGAAATCGCATAAAAAATAATACAGAGCATGTATTAAAAACAAATGTGAATGTACAGTCAAAATAATGGGGCCAAGCATAGTCTTGTGACCAATAAACATGCACTAACTTAAAAAATAACCTCAGCGGCTGATTTGTGTTTACGAATTAGAGACAGCTGAAAAAAAAAGGGTTTTTTTTGTAAAGCAACAGAGAAAGAAATTGCAACATGCTCTAGTAGTGAATTGCATCGAGGTACTCAAAAAGAAAATAATACTGAATATTGATGTGGCTGTTTAAGGGAAAGAGAATAGAAATTATGATTGTACATTTTATGAAAATTGCAAAATTTTGGAAGAATACCAAATAAAACAGCATTTCAAATTAAAGGCCATAACCGTCCTTTCCTGTCTGGAGACACCAAGAGGTTCTAGATTTTCTCCCTTATTCATACAGGCAATCTTTTAAATTTCCTTTTTTTTTAGCCAATTTCATTTATGATGTTGTGTTGTGAATTCCAGATATCACCAAAATATAAGTAATGTATCAGTAAATCAGTATATGATATAATATGTGACATTTATATAGCACTTATTATATAGCACTTATATAGCACTTATATAGCACTTATATAGCACTTATTGCCAAGGACTCTATGTGCTTCACAATTATCATCCCCAGTCATTGGAAAAAACATCTATGGAACATAATCCATTCTATAATGTTGCAGCTGTATTTGGTGCACAGGGGTTGATCCAGGATTGTGATTTAGGGGGCTTAAATCCCGATTTTGGTTTTGACAAGCAAAAAAAAACATTTGCAATAACAGGTGCTTCTAGGAATTCCTATATACAGCAGCTGTACATCTATTTTTATTAGTCTGTTGTCATTAAAGGCACATAATTTTTCAATTATAAGGGTGGCGGAGGGGGCTTAAACCTGTCAAGCCCTCCTGTAAAATCGCCACTGGTGCATTTGCCGTTTGTACCTCCCAGGTACCCACTTATACCCCTAGGTGGAGAGAGGCAACATGGATAATGTGTTTTGCTTAGGAACACAAACAGCATTACATAAAAATAATTAAAATATTAAATTAGTATTTTTTTAGTAGTAATAGGAATGTTCATCAAAATAAACCAGTAAAACTTACTTTTCAAGTAAACTTACAGTTTCGTTACTGATCAGCTAAACATCGTCAGGTTTTCGGTGTCCAGGCATTAGTATACAATCCTATATATGGGAGAGTTGGTAACGACTAACGACTGGACTTCGAAAACCTAGAAATAGCTGTGTTGGAAACCAGTCAAGCATACAGTCAAGCATAGAACAAGACAACTGATGACGTTTAGCTGATCAGCTTAACGAAACTGTCTTGAAAAGTAAGTTTTACTTGTTCATGTTGGTAAATATTCCTATTACTACTACTACTTTAAAACCAGATGAAATTGTTTTCACAAGTATTTTTCTTATAGCCAATATTTACCTTACTCATGGAATTATTTAATATATACAAAAATAGTAAGGCGTTTTAACTTTTAAATTATTCGGTATTAGGCTTGATGCGATGAATAATTATAATTTTTATACCTTTTTCTACCGTGGGAAAATTTTGTTGGGTGATATACAATTTTCAATTTGTCTATTGTTGACAGAATAAATCCTGTCTTGTTAATCATACATTGGTGTATATACCACACTCGCATGAATAATGAGTTACCTGGGTGTTTATAAAAATTTACTTTTATTCGTTTATTTCAAATCATATCAAATAGCAGCCAAAGCTCAATTGCATTGATATTTACGAAATCTCATCAGAACCATAAAAAGATGACATAAAATTAGTACAATATATTAAAAATGTAAAAACAGTCAATTAAAAAACAAAATATGAATGGTAGTTAAAATTGTATTTACATGTACACACATACATGCATTAAGCCAGGCACACACTGCGTCATACAACAGTCGCACGACTAAACCGTCGCTCCCCATGTGTGTGGTTTCCAGAGACGATGACGGTATTCTACTGGTTGGCCGACGGTTTTTTTATAGTGATTTTTATGTTGAATCACTAAAAAACCGTCGGCCGATGATTAGAAGACTATCATCTCGCCTGGAAACCACACACACTGGGAGCGACGGTTCAGTTGTGCGACCGCCGTACAATGCAGTGAGTGCCTGGCCTTAAGTTTTTAAAAATTGTTAAAAAGCAATTACATACAAAAGAAGATCCTCGGTAAATTAAAATTGTCAATAAATTTTAATGGTGCTTATTTGAATTGGGTTATTAATATTAATTATAATTATTAATTATTATTAATTATTCAAAGAGGGTGCGTATGATAACATGTAAATTGATAGACTGATAAATTGAAAAGAATGAAAATTAGCGTAGGGGATTTCCTGAACTATTAACGAATGGTACTGGATCTGGACAATAGCGTTCCGGCTCCATGACAAGACATTCCATTCGTAGAAGTACTGATTAATGGTGGCAAAAGACACCAGACTAAACTTTGACTTGAGTGGATACATAGATTGAAAAATGTTAAAGCTAGTGGAAAAATGTATACTGTATTATTAATTATTATTTTTATTAAAATATTTCACAATTAAAAATTGTATTTATGATTGATAGTGATTGTGGATAAATCTAGTATTAAATTATTATCATTAATATTAGAATTCAAAAATAAAAATAAAGTAACCCATAGATAGAAAAAAAGAAAGGAAAAGAAAACATGGAATGGCAAAATCCAGAATATACAGTGATTAAAAATCATTGTATAATAATTGTATACAATTATTTCTTCATTCATTTATTATTTCTTCATTGCTTCCAAACTTCTGTGTTGTCAACAAAAAAAAATAACATTCTAAATGTTACTATTTTGTATTAAAATCAATAATTTTCTTTTTTATTTCAAAACATTTCAGTTTTGTACAAATGAGCATTCTAATTATTTAAAATTGTTGATTTTAATTTGTTCTCCAAAAGTGGTTTCTGAAAATCTAAAAAATATATGAGAATGTTAAATTAAACATGTGCCATACTCATGGCAGATATAACAAGAGCGACCGCTCACCAGGTCCGCGCTTCCAAAGCGATTTCGGGATGTTAATGCATTTTCAACTATTAATTACTATAGCACTATTAGACCATGTCGCATGATTTTACGTTTTAAGGTATTAAATTTGCAGAAAAAAATGTATGAAAGAGCAAAATTAAGATAAAAAAAATTTTTGAATGTTCCCCCGAACAAAAATAAAAAAAAAAAAAAACAATAGCCACGGCCTACCGTAGTGGGAATCGATCCCACCTTTGCTTTTGTAGAACGGTCAGTTAAACGATGTCTTAACAACCGAGCTACTCGTACACTTGTTGAAATTAACCGTATTTTACACTACTTGACGAAATGCGTTTTTGATGTTGTGGGTGTAGGGGACACCCTGGGGTGTAACTTAAAAAAAGGGCGATGAACGTTTGTTGGGAATGGGGTTTAATTTATGCGTACAAAATTTCAAGCATGTCTGTTCAAAACTGGCGACGCTGGACGCTTTTAAAGTTATGGTCGCAACAACAACAACAACAAAACCAACAACAACAACAACAACATAAGTGAGAACAATGTTAACAGGTTTTGCACACCAAAATCACAGTGAAAGTATGGACCTAGTGAGAATGTACTCTTTTTAGGATTTTCTGTCTTGTCACTAGTCTCGTTGCATTTCTTAATTACAGTCTACAGCAAGAAACTTTATCCATTGCAATTTCCTTCAGTAGGTCATTTAAAATCAAAGTTATCTTTTTTTAAAGTTTACTTGTAATTTACTTTAAAACAAGTTACTCGGTGGTCTGTGTGCATAAATGATTTAAAGGGAGAAAGTAGAATGAAATAGAAATTTTAATCCCGGAGTTCCCCTTTAAACTGAGAAGTAATTAGGCAAGTTGTCATTTTCTTAAGTTTACTTATAATTAACTTTAAAATAAGTTACTCTATGGTCTGTGAGCACGAATGATTTTAAAGAAACTCCGAGATTAAAATCTATTGAACATATATTTTGTACCTTACTGACAAAATCTCACAACATTTGGGCAATGATATAATGAATGAAAATACTTCCGAAGTAGGCAATAAATCAAAAGTGGGTCTACTACTCATATTACACAATGCTAAAGAATAGGAAAATTACAGATTTTGAAAGGGTTGTGTTTGAAAACCAAATCAAAAGTCACATTAAAAATTCCAATTGAATGTTACAATGTGAATTTGACTGATTTTTGCATTAATGTGAGTTATATTTTAAAATCTCTTTTTTTTTTGGCTTTTTTAACACTCTGTAATTTGAGTAGTATAGACCCACTTTTGATTTTGGACTCGCTTTGCAACATTTTTTTTTGGCATTGTCCAAATTTTGTGAAATTTTGTCAGTTAGGTAACATCTAATTGTTTTATAGATTCATCCATAGAAATTTTAATCCTGGAGTTACCCTTTAAGCTGAAAAGTAAATTAGGTAGATAATCCGCAAATTGCAGTCAACTAGACTGAATTGTGTACAGGTGCAGATGTGCACATTAATAAGCTTTCTCTTCTACGAGTTTGTTCATGTGTATGTTTAGTACACTAAGCAAGTTGTGATATTGTGTTTAAATACAAATTCAAATTCAAACTTTATTCATACTTCATACATCATGATAAAATCAATATAAAAACAAACATAACACTTCCATTGAAATTTAAAAAAAATATAAATAAATAGGCCTATATTGACTGAAATCTGTATAAATATAAAATATAAGTTTACACACAAAATTCCCAGGGCCTCCCTAGTTTGAAAAACATGGCTATATTATTATTAATGAGTGGTAAAAATATGGCAAACTCGTGACTACTAATTAGAGTAACAAATTTATCGAAATTCATTTAGAGCATCAAAATTATAAATACCCTCAATAAATTTTGAAAATAGATCATTCCCACCATTTGAGTATAGAGTGCAGTTCACTAGAAAGTGCACCTCATCCTCTAACTCACCAGAATTGCAATTGTTACAGAATCTTTCATTGGGGGAAAGTTTTGGTATTTTATGTTGACCACTCTCTATCATTATATTGTGTTTAAATAAATAAATGAAATGAAATGAAATACAGGTTTCAATTTTTTAGCAAAATTCTACTTACCAAGTTCCGATACACAATAGTGATACTGTGGATGTTTCTGCTCACACGGGCACGCGTAAACGGATGATGTAATACACGACAAAATCACTGAGAAACTTAAAATTTGAACTGCTTGTAAACACCGCATGTTGACTGGTTTTGAGCCAGGAAAAAAATGAGACAGTGGAATGCTTTGAATGATAAGTGAGTTTGCAGTTAAGTATCTGTTTACGCCTCTTACAAGTTGGTTGATATTCTATCAAAAACTTTGGCTTAAAATCAACCACTAGTTACTCTATCTAACACATGAATTGACTTCCCTGGTAAAAAGGCTTTTATAGAGTCCTGATTTTCAGCTGTTCTATCAATTGAACGTTTATAGGGTGGAAGAACAATTGGTTCAATAGTTTAAAGCCTTTTAAGGAAGTTGTTTCTATGATGTCACACGTCCAGGAATTATGAGAGGTGAAACAAACCAGCAAAGTATTATGACGACATAAATTAGCAGTATTGGATTTCACTTTGTGGATTAAAACATGAAAGTTGTTCCGTTACATGTGTTAAACAAATACTAATTATCTTATCAAAATTCCAAAAGGGGTTGCTTTTCCTTGAACTTTAATAAAACTATGGTCATTTTTCTAATGTTATTTTTTTAAATCCTTTTCATTTGTATCATTACATTTGTCTGAAGAGCTACTGTAGATATTCTCCATTTATTAGAATTCATTCATAAATGGACTTGGGTAAGAGAGCATCTGAAAAAAATGATTTTTCCGGGCCCTAGACCCCCACCTATTACCATCAGTTTGATGTTAAAATCTCATACCTATGCTAGTCCAACTTGGCATTAGGTCCCCTCTTTCTAGCTTCGCTAAATCCGCCTCTCCAATATCTATTGTTTTTATTTCAATAAAAGTTTGTTTCAAAAGTTAATGAACGATGTGGATTTGAGTTTTTTTTTTTCATGGAAAATGCATCTTTGTGTGAGAAGTGTTTTAGTCATACCCTAGAACCCCTTTCACGCAAAACTGTAAACTGGGAATATTGCAGTAATTTGCGAATGCCGGCTTTTGTGTCAAAAGCTACTCCCTTCAATGCCGGCACAGTGCCAGCATTCATTAAACCGCCTCAGACCCTAGATATATTACCGTTATATTACCGTCACCGCTTTAGACCAGATGTGTATGAAAGATTCCACAGTGTAATACCTGCTTACGCAGTGAAGCATAACAACACAAAGGTCAAATTTGGGAACCTCTATTATTAAGACTGCCAATTTTACGCCTTTTGCTTGGTTATATTACAGGAGTTTAACTCCTGTGTGAAAGGGTTTAGACCGGCAAAAATGCCGGCATGGTTATGGTAACATTGCGGTATTTTCTGTGTTAAAGGGGTTTTGGAGTCCTTGAAAATTGACACAACTCACCTGGATGTGAACCTTATGATATTCTATGACATAGTAGGTAAATCAACACTATTGAATGCTATTACAGCGTTCGATGATCACCGTTTAAGGAAATAACAAACCAATATTATGTCAATTGATCACTTTTATAAAACAACAAGAATGTTAAAACGATTACGACTTTAGTACCTCCTTCCTTAAACCATTTTTTTAAGAATATGCTTTACTATATTTATTTATCGCATCTATTACAAAAACATAATTGTCTATTTTTAGTATATTTTTTGGAAATCACTTTAAACCACCTGCTGCCTTTTATTTTGAAGGGGTTTTTTTCGTTCTAAAACCAATTCTGTAAAGTTAAATAAAGAATGCTGAGAATGTGGGAAATTTGGACTGACAGTGAGCATGCCCAGTTACTTAACGACATTTTTGAACATATTCTTATAAAGACAGAGCATGCTCAACTACCACACAGCGTCAGCAAGGAGATTATGAGAATCAAGAATGGGCCCCCTCTTTCAATACTATTAGCAATATTCAGCAAGAATTGATCCCTTAACATGCCTCTGAGGCCATTTCCAGACATCTAAAGACCAAAATTTCCCGGGGGAGCATTCTTCCGGACCCCTGTAAAATTTTGACACTCTATCCCCCCCTTCCTTCCCCTCTTTTCCAAAAGTCTGCATCTTCCTCTGTAAAGTGGCCAATGGATGCCAT
Organism: Nesometra sesokonis; assembly: GCA_025631205.1. Lineage (NCBI taxonomy): Eukaryota > Metazoa > Echinodermata > Crinoidea > Comatulida > Antedonidae > Nesometra > Nesometra sesokonis. Next base: position 18,124 of record JAOTQE010001248.1, read on the forward strand.
TCTGTAACATGACACGTGCAGTTTACCCAAGTTGTGCTTTCGGCATTGAACTTTTGCAAGCTGGTTAAACTAGCTCGGTAAGTTTTACTGAGCAGACTTCACTCTGGAAAATGGTGATAGTTTTACGAAGTGAGATTTCCTATGCAGTGTGCATGAGACTTTTTCCAGTCAGACTAAATAGCATTTCTGTTAAACCGGGCACTCATTGCGTCGTGCGATGGTCATACGCTGATCGCACAACTAAACCGTTGCACCCTGTCTGTGTGGTTTCCAAACGCGATGACCGTCTTCTACTCATTGGCCAACAATTTTTTAGTGATTTCCCTGTTGAATCACTAAAAAAAAAAACCTCGGCTAGCAAGTAGAAGACTCTCATCGCGTCTGGCAACCACACAGACACAGGGAGCGACGGCTTAGTCGTGCGACCGTCATACGACCATCGCACAACGTAGTGAGTGCCCGGCTTTAGTGTTACTCCGATGGACTGGCATCAACTGTGGTGGTTAGGAAAAATATTAACATTTCCCAGTAACTCCAAACCTCCAGATATACTGTAAATCTTTGTGATGATGACAAATTCTCAAAGTCAACGATTCATTATGGTATATCTTTGTAGGAGATTTGCCTGTTATAAAAACTCATTATTTTTTATTGGAATTTTCCTCCATAGTCTAAGCAGATCCTCATATTGGCGCCACTACTGGCGCTTTACCAAAAACAGTTCATGTTTTGTTTCAAACCTTTTGATGCATAAACATGCTAGGCCTCATAAAACAATTATTAGTTTATCATCCCAGCACGCATCACTTTTTGGAAAATCCCGATTTTTTTTTCACTCATTTTATTATTCAAACGATCGTTTTTTTTTTGTTGTTGTATCCACTTGAAATGCTTTGGATTTTCTTGACATAAATTAATATGATCAATTCTAGAACACACAACAATGTACACAACCAGGAATAGGCCTATACGGATAAATAATCGCTGCAGGCTGGTGCGCTGGTATCTGCGTTGTATTTACGCGAATCTAAAATAATGTTTTACTCATTTTACTGTTCAAACGAGCGTTATTTTTGTTGTTGTATCCACTTGAAATGCTTTGGAATTTCTTGACATAAATTAATATGATCAATTCTAGAACACACAACAATGTACACAACCAGGAATAAGCCTATACGAATAAATAATCACTGCAGGCTGGTGCGCTGGTATCTGCGTTGTATTTGCGCGAGTCTAAAATAATGATGGGCATGGCGTGAGATCACTACAATATTGGAGGGTCGGTAAAAAAAAAAACCTCCCGCCCTCATCAGTTGTTATGCTTTGGTATGATGATAAACTAATAATTATTTTTATTGGGCCTAATGTCAGTTTTATATAATACTATGTCTGCGGTTTTGGTATTTTTTTTTGAGATGTTCAGATTTCAAAGAATTTCTCACCCTAAAAAGTACATGAAATTTACTTTGAAAATTAGATTAAGGAACAAATTGAGGGTTTTATCCCCTCCTGCAAATTCTGCAATATCCTGCCTTGACATGTGTTAAATATATAATTATTAAGTAATTGAATTAGACTAAAATGTGCTGACACGAAAGCTGATTAAATTGATTATCAAATAAAATGAACATTTTTTATGTATGTTTTGTTATTACTAATAACAATATGTATATACCTGCCAACTTTGTTTGCCGTGAATGCGTGAGACATACACTGCCGCTGGTGTTAGGCCATATTTTCTCCAATTTTGATCTGTCAAGCAAAAAAAAAATGGCTTTTGATCATCTTCGTCCAAATTACTACTGCTTTCATGGGCGTCGATTTACGTCCTCCACTTTTCAATGTGGGGGGACATGATATCAATTGTTCCCCCCACTTTTTGGTAAACGTATGAAAAAAATGAAAAAGTTGAAAAGAACGGTAATCCTTTGATGTATTTTTCAATAAAAATATTGTATAATTGACCCCAAAAATAGGAAAATAGACACACAAATGGAGAAAAGACCTTTTTTTTTTGCTTGTCAAAATCAATCCGGGAACCACGCCCACCTGGCGGACCCTCCACGTTGGCGCCACCACTTCAACTTCTTGTTTTTCTACCCCCCCCCCCCACTTTTCAATTCAAATCTACGCTGTTGACTGCTTTGATGGGCCGTTTTTACTGCTCTGTACAGTATTGTCTCATTGTTATTTGTATGGCTGTCTATGTGTAAGAATTCGGCTAATGCATAACCCTATAGTGTCAAATTTATGTCTTATTGTTAACTTTATATTAGTTGTGGCTCTCACAAACAATTTTACGTAATTACCATTTACTTTCTAACATACCATAGACTGCTTCTGTCCAATATACATTTTTTGCTATGTAAAAAATTTGATTTTACACAATGGGAACTTTAAAAATAACCAAAATTAACTTCTAACAACTTTTAAAAGTTTAATAATAGATATTAATGTATATGGCTTATTAATCATTATTTATTAATTATTTTTTAGTATCAGTATAAGATTAAGAATAATATTTTTTTTAAATAATGGTTAATTTATAGTATTCTAAATATTTCTTCAAAATAAACTATTTACAAAAGAATTTTGTTTTGGTCATTAGACAATGTTTCTTTGGATTTAAACTACTAAATCATTTGCAACCTTATTATTTTGGTTGTTTTATAATAAACTTCATTAAAAAAAGTAAAAATTTATATTTTTATTGGTTTTAAAACAGGTGTTTGGAACCCTTCCAAGGCTAAACAAACATTGCAGTGTATATATGCACTTTTAGGAATTATAGTTTCCACCTTAGCTTAATTTACCTGCTTGTTCCAAAACTAGGATTATTTTTGTTGATGAAGAGGAGAAAGTCTATCTGGATTCAGAAGAAATACGATACTATAATGATATGATAAGATATATTTCTTTATTGTCATTTTTGCACAACTTGGTAAAAATTGAAATTGAGTTTTGATCTGTATTGTTACAGTATATCAGATGATAAACAAAATTAATAACTAAATTTAGTTTGGTTAAATAGAAATGGAATTTTTAAACTGATAGATATTTTTCTCATGTGCAGTGATTCTAATTTTAGTCGGTAAATCATTTCATTCATTTGAAGCTCAAAATTTGAAAGTCCTTTTACCTTGGGAGTTATTCAAATTGGGTGTTACCAGTGTCTTACTACTTTGACTACGAGTACATTTAGTATGAAGAGAATCATTAAATTTAAAGATTTTTGATAGGATGCCACACGATGAATCCTAAAAAGGGTGTTAGCTTCCTAGTTTATGTTTTAATAATGAAAGTTTTAAAATGAATAAAACAGATATACTGTTAAAATTGGTTTTTTTGTCAGATGGTTGGTTATTCAACAAGTTTGTACCGTAGTGACGCTTTTGCCTGGATGGTTATTCCATTTATTATGCAATATGGTTATTATTAGCTTATGTGTACATTTAGAATGAAACTACATTAAAGGTAAATTTAGATGAAAGCATTCAAAAGGCATTAGGTCAAATTGATTATCCCATCTAATGTTTCATTTATGTTGCCAGGAAAGTTAACTTAAAATAAAAGGACCAAAGTTATATATCAACAAACAAATCTGTTTTTTTAACAGATTTCCAATTTTTATTTTAAAATAGTTTATATTGTTATATATATAGATAATATTGATAATTGTGAAGCATTTCAGCATATTCCAGGATTACAAAATAAACTTAGTGATGAGATGATGAAAGTAGTAAGATAGAAGTCCGAAAGGTCCACTAATCAACTTCAAGTAAGAAGGTATAATGCATACTCCAAGCAAGGAGATACATGCCATCATGATTCAATATTTCAACAAATTTTGTTAACATCAGGAATGATTCATCATGATGACATAATTTATGTTGAAATATTGAGTCCTGTCACGATGGTGTGTATCTCATTGCTTGGAGTATGCATTATACTTTCTTAATAGATAGAAGTAGTAAGAACACCCGGCAGATGGGGTTAATTTTACGGAGTGACATTACCTAGGCTGCCCTCACAGAATTTTTTTCCAGTCAAAGTAACCAGCGCATATGTAAGATTTTTAACCCAAATAAGTCCAGTGTAGATGACTTATGTGTATTGAGTAGGGCAAAATATACAAGCAGTGGCGCCAGAATTGTCTCCATAATGGCAGGGCAATGACCTGGCATGGAGGGAAAAGCCATGCTTTATATGGGGGTCAGTTTTTCGGAGTGACATTTTCTAGGCTGTCCGCATGGGGACTTTATCCAGTCAAACTAACTGGCGAGTTAAAAAATCAGTCCAGTGTGAATGGGGCTATACATTCCCAGGCTTGTAGCTAGAAAAATGCCAGGGGCGTATGTAGGTGGAGATACAGCCGGCGTCCCCCCCCCCCCTTATTATCGGCAAGACATGGTTGTGCCCCCTTATATTAGGTGAAAACCACCACTGGGCATCCGGATTAATTTTGCAATTCCCGCACATTTTTAGGTTTTCTGATAGGCCTAACTTCTCAAGCATTTTTTAACACTTTCTCTTTATTTAATAAAAAAAAATTTCTAAAAACAAATGTTCATTTTGAAATGGGCTTTCGATTAATATACAGTATATAATTTTAGGATTTTTCTGGGAATTAATTATTTTTGTTAAGTAAATTAACGAAAAGAAGGTGTTGTTTGAAAGTTTTGGCATTTGTGATAAGGCACTTGACCTTCTAGTAAGCTATTTACAATCTCGTAGTTATTCTGTTAAAATTGGTGATTGTCAATCTGATTCCATTGATCTTAAATTTGGCGTTCCTCAAGGCAGTGTACTTGGACCCCTGCTTTTCATTTGTTACACTTCTGGCCTTGCACAATTGATTGCTTCTTTTAATCTTAACTTTCATTTCTTTGCTGATGATGTCCAGATCTGGAGTCATGTCAACCTTGATGATCCTGAAGATGTAACTT
>JAOTQE010001249.1:0-11426 GCA_025631205.1 Nesometra sesokonis
TTTCCCTTTCACACAGAACGCCGGCGTTTACAAAATACGGTATTAATACCGTTTTAATGGTCTGTGTGAAAGGGGTTGAAGTCACTAAATTGAATTAATAGATTGATCCAAACAAAAGTATTATTTACCAGTGCAGTATTGTAAAGTAAAAATAATATGATTAACAGGTGGCTTCCTCCACCAGCAAATAACAAGCCTTCCCTGAATCTTGATTTCATAGAAACATACTGCTCAATGATTAATTGGAATTAGTTTGTGTTATTCGTTTAATTATAGTAGTGTCAATATGGATAGCAATTTAAAACTACTGAATCTTGTGTAGAGTATTTCAACATACATTATTACTCTCAATCTTGAACCCTGGCATTGCTAATGCGAGATGTACTGTAGAATGCGAGCGTCAGCATTTCCTGAGAGGACAGTAGATAATTCTATTGCTTTCCAATGTTCTGTGTTTTCTATAGCCAAATCTAACTAATTTTTCTTCTCTATACTTTAATCGGTCATTTGCTTAGTCCCCATTATGTTTAATTTTCAATTTCTTCAAGTTCAGAGAGTTTCCAAGTCACCAGGATTGCCCTGGAGTCTCCAGGAATTTTGGATCATCTCCCGGGCTCCCAGAATTATCAAATTTTCACCCGGAATTTAGTTTTCTCCAGGAAATTCTCCATGTTTTGTAAAAGTTTCACAAGCAGAGGATAAATTGGTATATTTATTTCAAGATATTAGTTGAAAATAAGCAACACAGTAATGTTTTGGGAAAGAGTAATAACACATATTAGCAGTGACGATACATGTTAGAAGCTATCATTTCGTAGCGGACAAGGTGTTGAGCTTTTTTTACACACATTTCAGGAAGGGTGGACATTACAAACAGTGGTAGGACAACCATGTGTAAATCTCCAGGAATTCGGGTTTTTTTTCAACTTGGGACCTCTGCAAGTTATAATTGCCATTTTTCGATCATCCCATTTGTTGGTCAGTCTGTTGGTCTCTTTACAGTATGCGATTGATTTCCATTCCATTTAAACAAGTTTTAATTTTGTTACAACTTACATCCAACAGCAAGTTTGATGTGCCACAGGATGAGATCTGCATCACGCTTTCTAAACTAAATCTCATTATGAAGCTTAGGGAGTGGTGCTGTTACTACAGGATGGGATCTACATCACATTTTGTGAACTAAGTCTCATTATGACACTTAGAGAGTGATGTTGTTACTGTAGGATGAGATCTAGATCACGCTTTCTAAACTGTCTCATTAGAGCCCCTTTCACACAGAAAATACCGCAATGTCAAAATGACCATTCCGGCGTTATTGCCGGTCTAAACCCTTTCACACAGAAGGTCAAATTCTGGTAATATAATGGATTCCTGTGTGAAAGGGTCCGAGCGAAAGGCGTAAAATTGGCAGTCTTAATAATACAAGTTTCCAACTTTGACCTTTACTTAAATTCTTCGCTGCGTTATTTTGTTACACTGTGGAACCTTTTATCATCCGGCCTAAAGCAGTGACAGTAATCTGTAATATGTCTAGGGTCTGAGGTTGTCTAACAAATGCCGGCACTGTGCCGGCATTGAAGGGAAACTAACCTTTCATACTAAAGCTGGCATTCGCGAATTACCGCAATATTCCCAGTTTACAGTTCTGTGTGAAAAGGGTTTAGGAGACTTAAGGAGTGGCACTGTTTGGTCGTGAAAAAAAACCTACTGTAGTGTGCAGCCAGGTTTGAATCTAGCATCTCTGCATTAGAATGAAGGCATGCTAACTACCATGCAGTATACAGTAGCACCACTCCAGTAATTCATATTATTACTGTACTGACCCCCTTGCACGTGAAATTCGACCAAATTTGGTTGTCGGCTTATACCCGGGGATTCCCCGATGCAAGAAACGAAAAATAGCAATATTTTGGCTTAAAAAAGACGTACATACTATACAGTAGGCCTAGCTTGAGTAGGCCTCCTAGGCCTAGGCCCCCTTGTCTAGGCCCACAAAACGTCAACTTCTAGGACCTATGGCTCCCGACAAGCAATTCAATAAACAATTTAAATATAAACAACAAAGATGTTTTGTAGCCTGGCTATACGAAGATATGGTAAATTCATTAACTTACTAGGTGGGCTTAAACCCGAGTGCCTCGTTTTGCACGATTATTCATCAAAAGTATGGGGTGGGCTTATACCCGAAAGTGGGCTTATGACCGCATCAGTACGGTAATATTAACATGGAAACGTTGAAAGATACATATTTTATCCATAATTTTAACTTTAATACATTTTAACCTCAACCTTTTTTTTATTTTAACATTTTATGATGTTTTGTTTTGTGAATGTTAACTGTGAACAAACGCCTGAAATTTTAAGGCATGTATTTTACTGTTTTGACTATGATGAATAAAATTAGAATCTCAATCATTTTATTACATTGCAATACAATTGTTTGGATTAGTGTTTTCTACAATAAAATTTATCCTGTTACTTTCTTGCAGCACAGTGTTTTTGTACATTCCATTATTCAATAATTTTTGTACAACAAATGTTGTTCAATTAACTTAATGAGCCTGTCTGTCATTTTGAAGGACAACAAAATGTCAAAGTTTAAAGTAAATCAATAGTAAGTTGAATATACAATTTTGAAACGTGACATGCAGACGTCTTGACCTCTGAGGATGAGCACCAAATTTGAACAGTATTTTTGTTCTGAATTTATTTTCTGTTTTTTCTATCTTTTGTTTTAAATTATTTCACTATTAACTATAAGTTATTCAGGCCTCGATTTTTTACTAGCCCAGCGTTTAATGGCTAGTGAAAACTGCACCGGGCTAGTGAATTTTCATTTTCACTAGCCCAGTTGGCTAGTGAATACAAATGTCAAGCAGGCACTTCTACACATTGTAGATTAAGTTGCCACAGACATGGGCTATAGTATTTGAATTGCTTGTGGGCTAGTGAAATGTAAAGTCAACTTGCCTACTGTAGTTGACTAGTCAAAAAAAACCCCAAAAATCGAGGCCTGGAGCTTTAATAGAGTACTGTACTATCATTATGAACCAAACCTTCAACTCTAAAATCATATTATATACAGGCCTTGTCTTCTGAAAATTGTAGGTGTGCTACAAATTACACTCCTCAACACATTCAGGTGAGCTGAGGTGTGCTTGGTGTGTAGAAATTAACAAATTTTGAGTGTGAAAGGCACACCTCATGTGCATTTTTGGTGCGTGTTAGGCAAGTGATTGCATTACCTCACCTCAAAAGGCAAGGCCTGTAATAAAATAACTAATAATGATACAGTATAAATTGTACAGGGATTGATGTATTTTTATGGATTTATTTGTTCACATGCATCTTTGATAATTTTAAATTGGCTCATTATGTCCGATTATGTTTTTTTCATGTGACTAGCCCACTGGCTAGTTATTTCAGAAGTCCCTAATCTGCTTTACCTACTAGCCCAATCGTTAAAGTCTAGATCCAATACTGTTCGGTCATTGGAGAATTTATTTAAGAAATTTATTGATTAGTATTTAAACAAGCATTCAATAAATTATCTATGCTCAAGTCACCAATGGCGACTGGAATTCTCATTTGGATAAAGTAAAAACTACTGTATCTCCACGCAAATTGATGAAACGATAATCCCAAAAATTAGTTAAGCCTAGCGAACCTTTTGTCCGTCAATGTTGTACTGTAGGCAGACCTGGGTATCCAACATAAACAACCACTATTGTTTGTTTGCACTTGTTCTTAATAGTAGTAATGTTGGAAATTATCAATTAGCATAGTCTTATTAATTTAATTATAACTTTAGGCCAAATTTAGAATTGTTTTGTTATTTTTAATAGACAGATTCAACGAAGAAGAATGAATGAAGTCAACAAGTGTGATCATGTACAGTAAACTCTGATATTTTCTCTCAGTTTTGTTTATAAACTTTTCCAATCTATAGTTTTAATTACAATGGCTGTTTGACATTTAAAAACAGCCAATAAGTCAAAAACTAATCAGCAGAGGAACATGCACCTTATAATTACAACCATTTTTTTTCAATCCTCTCTTTTCAATAGCTGGTGGTATATTTCAAGCTTTACGGCTTCTGGAAATTTGCAATTTTTTCTGCATTTTAATGAAACCGAAATTGGAAGCGGAAAAATTTAAAAGGTCCAGTAAATGAAAGAATACATCTGTTTTAAATGTGACATGTAGAAAAAGTAACAAAAATAATTGGCCTGGTTTTATTATTTAATTAAAATTTGTTATTGTTAGGATATTTTTTGGAAGATGGAATTTTGTTTAAAGTCATTATTTTTAACAATTTTTACAATACAGTATTCAATTTTCTTCCACTCTGCCCTCTCAGATCAACATCGATATGTGAATTTCTATTACAACAGTGGAACCTCTGTTTTAAGTACCCCGATTTTACGAACCCTGGATTTTACATACGCCTCATAAAAACAATGATGTCATCATTGTTTGGATTTTTTTAATCATGCAATGAACATTATATTTTTCGTTTTTTTAGCATGCAACTCATCATGGCATACTTTTATATTGTTGAGATATGCTGTATAGTGAAAGGATGAGTTAATTTGAACTGACCTGGATTTTACAGACCCTATGTTTTACATACCCCTTTTGGTCCCATAGCGTATGTAAAATAAAGGTTCAACTGTATTTATGACACTTGGCGGAACTGTGTTGACAGTTTCATTAAATAGGCCTATAATTCCAGTAATATTCAGTTCCATAGCAAATTATTTGACCTAGGCTTAGCAATAGTAAATCTAGTCTACCACAGCTTCAATTGAGCAGTCGCAATGGAGCAATCATGCCCATGTGCAAAACTAAATTTCATTCTCGCTTGTGTTGTGATCTATGTTGAGTAGATATCACCGCCCCAACCTTGCTGATGGTCGTGCTTGAGTGATCATGCCCATGTGCAAACCTTTAATTTGATTCTCACTTGTGCTGTGAACTATAGTGGGTAGATACAGTATCACAGCCCCAGCCCTGCTGATGTCCATGTGGAAATGAAAATTCTATGCTTGCTTGTGCTGCAAGTAGCGGTTGGCATGGTTAGTGATTGTTTTCAGTACATGGCCGCCATTTTACTACCAACGTGAACAGCATATCTGCCAAGTCTACAGTAAAATTTACGTCAGGATGGAACCTTTTAGGGACGCAGTCTACGGTTATATAATGGGGAACTGTATAGTAGTACTGTTCCAGATTTACAATGATACCGTACTTACCATATTAATGTCTACTAAAATTGCAATGTAATGAAGCAACCTTGGTGAAGAACATTGTAATGGTGTTGTGTGATTTAATAATGACAATGAATTACTGAATAATTTATACAACACAGTGCTGTTTTCTACATTCAAAATTGTCTACGGTAATGCTCTACTGTACTTGTATTACTAGGCAGTGTTAAATAATTTTTTTTTTCTAAATATAGTGTTCATAATCATAATGACTGTTTAAATAAAAATTTATTTTAAATGAAAAGTTTGTTGCCCATCCAAACTGATTTAAAATTGTGGAAATATATATATATCTTGATTTTTTGGGTGGCGGGAGACTAAAAACAAAAGATTACATAAAAATTATCCTGAAAATTGTCAGAAATAATGTAGATTTTTCTCTGGAATATCCAGAGAATTGTAAAAATCTGAAACATGGAATTATTCCAAAGTTAGACAAAAAAAATTTCAAATTTACTGTTTTGGTTTCTCTACTTTTCAATAACATACATGGATAAAATCTGCTATACAGGTTACGATTTACTTTAATATTAATACTTTACAATATCTTAATCTTTTGAAAATCCTGGACCTAGAATAGGGCCTAAAGTAGGGCTCTGGTTAAAATTGTTTCCCTTCTCAACTGAGAGTTATAGCAACTCATTCATATTATAGCATCAAGGTTTTTTTGTTATAGCAGCGCAATCAGTATACTATAACATCATGTTGTTTTCAAGGCTGTTTTGTTATAGCAGCTCAGTCAATATACAGTACTACAGCATCAATGTCATAGCAGCTCAGTCGGTATACTATAGCATCAAAGCCGTTTTGACTGTTTTGTTATAGCAGCATAATTGTACTATAGCATCAAGGCTGTTTTGTTATAGCAGCACAATCGGTATACCATAGTATCAAGGCAGTTTTCAAGGTTGTTTGGTTATAGCAGCTCAATCGGTATACTATAACATAGAGGCTGTTTTCAAGGCGGTTTTGTTATAGCAGCTCACTCGATAAACTATAGCATCAAGGCTGTTTTGTTATAGTACCACAATCGGTATACTATAGCATCAAGGCTGTTTTGTTATAGCAGCTCAGTCGGTAAACTATAGTATCAAGGCTGCTTTCGAGGCTATTTTGTTATAGCAGCTCAGTTGGTAAACTATAGCATCAAAGCTGTTTTTTGTATAACAGCTCAGTCGGTATACTACAGTATAGCATCAAGGCTGTTTTCGATACACGAATTGCGAAATTATTTTGCTCATAGGCATGCGCAGTAAAGACCTTTGTAGTTGAGAATTAAACTGTGTAAAATTTGCGATTTGCGCGAATAAATTTGCGTAGTGAAAAGAGCCTTCAGACTTGTAATCTGAGAGCCAAAGTTAATCAACCTGGGTTAACGTCACTTTCAGGCTATAAAATAAATAATTATTGTTTAAAAACACCTGTCACTCGTGAAAAAAATATGCATTACAATGCTTCCTTGCAGTACTTAAAATCTGCATCAGAGCTAAAACCCATTATACTGTATTGAATTATGACTTGTTAATTGTTAGGCCCAGGTGTTTGCGATATGACAGGTCTTTGTCAAATATGCTTTTTATACTACTAAGCAGATAAAATGATATTACACAAATAATTGAACCATAGAAAATTAGTATTACCAATGTACCTATCTTGAGAATTAAACTAATGAGGATTGAGTATTATAAATTAAAATTTTCAAAATAATCATGATATTGAATGAATCAGCTCAGCGTCTGCAGCATATGGAAAGCTCCAGAATAAGGTATGGAAGCCTGGGAGATACTGTACAGTCGACCTTCTCATTTACACACCCCTTGAGCTGGAAGGTGTTTGTAAATGAGAAAGTTCGTAAATGAGAAGGTTCATCAAAACTGGTCAAGTAAGGCCTCCAAAACACAGATTTGTATTTATTTTGTGCCCTTGGTTGTTAAACAAAGCTGTTTAAATGAACAAAAAATTAACAAAGATAAATTATCGAATAATTACATCAGTACACCATTAATTTACTGACGTCATTGGCAGAATAGTTTTTGTAAAATAGAAGGTTTGTAAATGAGAAGGTTGACTGTACTACAATGTACTATGATGCAAGACTGTCTATGGCGATAGACAGGTGTTTACCAGTATAGTAGTTCAGTTATGACTAATACCATATCCTCACCCTCTACTCAAAGTCTCAGTCAGTAATGTACAGTACTCTATCACCATAGTAACCCTTGAATTATCTATTGAAAATATCAATAATTCCTTGACTACAGAAACTTTTTCTTTGGAAAGGTTAGTAAAAAATTTATTGATACAAGGCAGGCAGGTAAAGATTGTGGTATTCTTGGTACATGTTAAAAATTTTAGCAGATTAATTTCAAATTCTTTTATTCCAAGTTTGATTTTTTTTTTTCTTTAAAACCTTTTGAAATCCAGTACAATCTACCCTATTCTGCTTCATTACAAAATAAAAGTATTTACAGCAGTATCCAAAGAAAAAGCTTCAAAACATTTCCATAGAACGAAGAAAGTCAGAAACTCTCCTTAAATGTTTTCATTATGAAGTTGTTGAGCATATAAATAATGGTACTTTGACACATTTTGTTAGAACACACAGTCGACCTTCTCATTTACACACCCCTTGGGCTGGAAGGTGTTTGTAAATGAGAAAGAAAGTTCGTAAATGAGAAGGTTCATAAAACTATTCAAGTGAGACTTATGTGTTTATTTTGAGCTCTTAGTTAAACAAAGTTGTTTAAATGAACTAGGAGGGAAAAAATATGAAAAACAAAAACATATGATGAATTATTGGATAATTACATCAGTGGCCATTATTTTAATGATGTCAGTGACATAATAGTGTTTGTAAAATAGAAGGTTTGTAAATGAGAAGTTCGTAAATAAGAAGGTCGACTGTACTCTACAATTTTCAAATTCTTTTTTTTTTTCAGCATGAAACTCACTTACTGCTTAGGTTATGTTCATATTCACGGCTTAAGCGGAGCATAGCATAAACAAGTCTTAATCTAATGTACAGCGTAATGCCCCAGGTGTTTGAATACAAGGCCTAGTGCAATTCATAAGCAATTTTAAAATTTCTTCCAGTGGGTTTTTCTATGAACTGTCATCCGTAATTGATTTGCCAATGCAGACCCATTGCAAATTTTGATAGGTCAACATGTGACACAAGGTCAAAATCAGTCAAGCATACACTAATCTTGGGTTTGTAGGTAGCACAAGTTACGCTCCGGATTAGTGACTTGTGCTTAGTTCAGACACAAATAATCGTACGCTGTGCTCCGCTTAGATGTTGGTTGGTGGTCAAGGATTTCAACCACCAGGCCTTGACACCAACAATTTAATTGTTGATTTTTTAGACGCGGAAAGCGTCTCTATAAACAGCTTTTCAAAAATGTCTATCTGTCGGTCTTGTCACGCACGTTTGTGACTATTTGCATTTTGTTCTTTCCATAATATAATTTCTGATAACCAGCATTTTGTATGGGTGTCACTTTAAATATCTACGAGATATGAAACTAATTAATCATTAACAGTAATACATTAACATTAAAATTGAATTAAAATATGGTAATAAATACACTTTTAAATGCTTACTTATTAAAACTGTATAAAACATTATTTTTTGTTTGTGAAGTTATGCAAATTGTGTATGACACCTCAGGCTACTACACTTGGCGACTTTCGCCTCAGGCGTAGTTGCAGAAATTTGAAATTTGCATAGCAGATGATGTTAATAGTATAAAAACAAGCACAAAACAGAATCCGATTCATTCAATCACTGATCTTGCTTGTATAGTTAGATCAGTAACCACACTCTAATCTTCAATCGCCTTGTAAGGCGATTGTACAATAGGAATATTAGCCCAGTTTTGTTGTCTTACTATAAAGTGATGGAGTGCAGTGCACGAACAGTTGGTGACACTGACCAGCTACTGTGCGCAGCTTTCTGTGTCTTATTTTCGGATCGACTTGTTTTTAAAGGTGTTTGGAGCCAGGGTATTTTACTGTATGCTTGTTACAATCTACTTTGACTACATTGTTTTTTTGTTCTCTTATTTAGATGTTTGGAGCCTGGGTGTCTTACTGTATATGCTTGTCTGTGGTGAACCACCGTTCAATGAAACTAATGACAGTGAAACTCTAACAATGATTATGGACTGCAAATACCGATTTCCTGACCATATTTCTGAACTCTGTAGAAGGTAAGGATACAAAATAATTATAAAGCTTAAAAACTTGTTTTTTGCTGTCATCCACCACTCTCTAAAATTAAGGGTCAGGTTTTCTGTTTTCCCATTTCTTATTTTAATTGTAACTGACAAAAACCAAAACCAAACCATCTGAAAGACATAATTTTAAACATGACTACATACTCCCTTGAGTTCCCATTGACAATGAAAGAACGCTTAATTAAATGATTTTTTTTTGTAATCTTATTCTGTTCATTAATTCAAATTCTGGTTTTTCTATTTTTAATTAAGTTCCTTGTAATGGATGTGGTATATAAAAAATACCCATTATACTTCATCCTCCTTCGGTTTCGAATCAACTTGCATTTTGCTGCTGCCAGACGCAATTACCAGTTTTTAAAATTTCATTACCCCAACCCCAACTATATACATGACCTTCGACATCTTCTGTTAACTGCGTCGGTGCGCAAGTGTAACATGAAAATACTTGAGATTTTCCACTGAAATAAGTCAGTTTTAACATCCAATTAGGATTGTTAAAATATAAAACTACATACTTTGTTATCTCTAGGAACAAATAGAATGTCTGAAGACAATTTATCTGATCCGGTTGTGTTCTCAAAGCAAGATAATTGTAGACCACACGACAGCGTGGGTGGCGCTGATGTGCGTGCGCTCGTCACTGGAGGAATGAAGAAATCACACCCTCATTTTTTGAGCCGTGATCAATCTATTCCATCGCGCTTTCCTATGAGCCGTGATGATAATAACAGGCAATCACGCCTTAGTAATATCATTATCCTCTTCATTAAAAACACTTCAGATCCCTTTTGTTTATGTTGCATATCAAATAAAAAACTTTGTAATTTACACTGTTTATTGCTGTGTATTGTATTGTAGTGTGTTGTATAGTACTTTTGTTGTAATTTAAGCAGATAATAGCTCGTAAGCTGGCTTTAGTAGCAGTAAAATCTTAAATCTTGTATCTTTTTCACCTGCTCTTCCATTGAAATTTTAACCGAGTGATAGTAAACAAAATTAATTTTAGGCCTAATATAAAGTATTGGAAAATAACTAAATCCTCATTTGCACAGGTCTCAATCGGTAAAAAAATAAAAGACTCACTGGTCAGGCCGAAAAAATGTTGCCCAAACCCAACCAACCCAAAATCCAAATGGTTGTCACAAAAAAAATTAATATAGAAAAGCATAGAGTATACTAATGATGAACCAGAAAGCATTCCAAGTATTAAAATACATGTCGTCGTGTTCAATATTTCGACATTAAGTATATTATCATCAGTATTCTAGAGGGTTTCACAAAATCAGTATAGGAAAAGCAAGTACCACAATAAAAAATAATGAATTATTCAAACTATTAAATTACATGCCATTGTGATGGGAGTCAATATTTCAACATTAATTATGTCATCATCAGGAATTCCAAGTATTGAAATACCAGCCATCATATTGGCAGTCAATAGTTCGACATTAAGTAAGTCATCACCAGAAATCCAAAGTTCTTCAAAAAGAAGATGTCAATATGTAGAGAACATAGAATAAACTAGTACTGGTGTATAACATTATGGGATTGAAAATTCAATTGACATTTTACAGTCAGCCATTTATTAATGGTTCAATATCCAAAATGTTAATATAATGTTTATTTAATGTTTCAATTATCCTTCGATTCATCATGTACTATTGATTAATTAGTTCAGTTTTTTGGTTCTTAATGTTGCTATGCGACATGATTTAAGGAAATGTTTAGCAATGAATTACAGTATACAGGAAAACACCACAGTCTAGACATATTTCAAAATTTATTCAGAATTTTGTGGACTTTCCTAGAATTATTATCATCAAAACAGATTACCCATAAAAACTGAACTTCATGCTAGTGAATAAAACTAATATAAAGAGGCTTTCTCTAAACTGATCCTTCCGGAAACCCT
>JAOTQE010001260.1:0-11426 GCA_025631205.1 Nesometra sesokonis
TAAAATACCCCTCTTTCAGACAATTTGTATGTAAAAGAATAGGGATTCTGTCTTGTAATTTGAACTATCCCCCCACTCAGCAATTTTCATCTATTTCTCTAATAATTATGATAGGTAAAACAAATCGTAAAAATTCACTTTTTACTTTTACTTATACTTTTTATGATAAACAGAAATATATTAATGAAGATATTTTTTTTGGGTGAACCTGCCCTTTAATCACTTAAAATGCAAGTTTGTGCTCAATCCAGACTATCAAGCTTGTTTTGACAAAAAAACTTTGATATGCCTTATGGTCATGATAAAATTCCTTGATGACCATACATGTGAATATCATTACCATATATGGGTATATCAGCATTTTTGTCAAATAAAATTTAATAATCTGGACTGAACCTTCGAAGCCTGACTGTACACTACTAGCAAAAATTAACTATTAATTAAAGCTTATCTTCCTTTTGTAAGAAACAAATAACAGTAAAATATAAGAACATTTTTTAAAAGAGTAATCATGAAAAGTTTAACAATTTCGAGTTCCTCCCGACAGGTGTTTGGCCTGTAGAGAACTACTAGGAAAACAGAATCGTTCACATTTGTAGTAATTAGACATTTACATGGGAAATATAAAATATAATTGTAAATGTATCATTATATTTTATCAATTTTATGATGTTTTATTTAATTATTTGTATTTATGATATTCATAGGTTTATAAGTATGTATTTTATATGCATTTGCAACTTTATAAGAAATACAGTATTGTAATCCTGACCATGAAATCCCTAATGTTGGATAAATAAAGATATATTAGATTGAACATTTACAAAAAACATCCATTTTCTTACCAACGTTTGTTTCTGGCTCCTCAAAATATTTAATTAAATCTTCTAAACATTTAATGAGGTCTTCTAACGAGAATTTATCCCACAATGCTCTGTCATCCATGTCATTTCGTAATGAATCAAGGGAACTGTGAACAAAAAATAAGCATTATTGATACAAATTATGAAGTGGTTTTATTTACTACTGCAAATCTGTGTTATGATGTAATGAAAATGGTTTCATGACAGAAGAACGGGTTTACTTCAGACTAACATCTTCTTTAGCCTCAGATCATAATATTCTATGAATTTTTCTGCTTGCATCCATAAAACATTACATGATAAACATTAATACACATTATGTTGACAAACATACAAAAGTATATTGCATACTCAAAATATTGAAATACATGCCATCATGTTGGAATTTTTGTCGCAACAGACTGTTAAGCAAAGTTGATAGCTTAACAAAATAATTATAACTAATGAATATATAGTGTAGGAAAGGTTGTAATCGTAAGATGTTGTCTTTTCTGTTGTTTCATGAAATGAATGATGTTTGTTTTTATTCAGTCCTGTTTTTGTAATTGCCCCATGTGGGATGAATAAAGATGTTAGACTTGACTTGACTATTTCAACATTAATTATTACATCATCAGGAAGTATTGAAATACACGCCATTATGTTTCAATTAAATATTTCAACATTAATTATTACATCAATAGAAATTTTTATGAAAGTATATTGCATACTCAAAATATTGAAATACATGCCATCATGTTGGAATTTAATATTTCAACATTAATATTTACAATCCTGAGGATGACATAATTAATGTTGAAATATTGAAACCCAACAAGATGTCATGTATTTCAATACTTGGAGTATGCAATATACTCTGATAAATCTTGAGGATGACATAATTAATGTTGAAATATTGAATCTCAACAAGATTTCATGTATTTCAATACCTGGAGTATGCATTATACTTCCTCATCTGAAATAAATCCCGAGGATGACATAATTAATGTTGAAATATTGAATCTCAACAAGATGTCATGTATTTTAATACTTGGAGTATGCATTATACTTCTTCATCTGAAACAAATCCTGATGATGATAAAATTAATGTTGAAATATTGAATCTCAACATGGTGGTGTGTATTTCAATACTTGACTTGGAATATGCATTATAGTTCTTTATCTGAAATTAATCAGTGGACCTTTTGATGAACACACAACATAAAACCTGGTTTGTTTATGTACAGGATATTAAATGTGAAATTTAAAAAAGAACATTATATAAACATTCAGATTATTATCATTTACCAATAACATCAGAAATACCAGGATGGCTTTGGAAATAACTTAAAAACACAATAAAAACTTAAAAACACAATAAAAAAAAAAAAAATTAAAGTGTATAAAGTAATCATTGATATACTAGTATTATGTATACTATTTAAATACATTATTATTTTAATATAATTATATTCAGCAATTATATTAATATTAAAACAATAATCATAATTATATTTATTATTATTTATTTCACTGATTCTTTAATTATTAATATTACTTTTCTTTTCCATGTCACAGCCAACATCAGGTTTTCTTGCCAATTACAAGATGACAACTACATGCTATATAACCCATGGGCGGTTTTAGGGGGGGGGGGGCGTCCCCTATTATCGTCAAAACGCAGTTGTGCCCCCCCCCTTATATTCGGTGCACCGGGTCCAAAATTTCCATTTCTTTTTGGCTCGTCAGGAAAAAATTGAAAACCGCGCCCCCCCGGACTGGTAAACTGGAAAAGTGTGCCCCCCCCCCCCCCCTTTCAGCGGGTTCTGGATCCGCCCCGTAAACTAAATCTAGAAAGGACCCCGATCCACCAGTTTCATACCTGATGAACGAATGGAAAATGGTGGCGCTCTTCCTGATGATACCAGCTGATCTTGATTCCTCCTGTCGAGCTCTGACAACAGAGAACCCATCATCCATGTGGCCATCTGAATGCATAACCACCTGTAATATGCAAATTCAAACAAAATTTGAATATCCATCAATCTAAAGAATTTTACTAAGATTATATTCTATCAGGATTAAAATGACTTTTTGCTACAAAGCTTGAACAACTCAAAATCTCAGAAATCAGAGTCATCCTTTTTTTCTTAATTTTCGTATTCCCAAATTTTTTGATAAATATAAAAAACAACTACTCAGAAAAATGTAAGGAATGCATAACATTTATCTAAAAATTGTAAGAAATAATTAGTTTTTTTCAAAATTTAACTACAGGAAAAAGAAGTTTCCAGTCAACTGACCTAAGTTTACAATTGTTTTGCATGGACTAAATAACTATTTTTTGTTTAGTGCTCATTAAAGAACTTACACAATTAAATTTTTTTTTTTGTGATAGAATGTTTTGACATGATTTTTTAATGGCACAGTGTATATATTACCTTCCTTTCTGCTGTCTGCCCAGAAACACCAGTATCAGAAACCTAGAGAAAAAAATGTTATGCCGTAATTGTCAAATGTGAAGGCTGTGCACTGTGAAGTGCTTCTGTGTTAAATATTAAATACAAAAATAAAAGATTCATGTCTGTGATATAAATGTAAAACAGGTTTTTGATATTGCAATAGCTCTGATTATGAGTAACGTCACTCTTAAATTTGGTAATAACAACCTGCTTGTAAAAAAAATTGCTTAATCATACAAGTAGTTTTGAAGCTCCACATCAGAGCTAAAATTTTTAAAAGATCCAAATAAAAGGAAACAAAAAAGCGAAATGTATCATATTATTTTTAATGTTTTTTCTTGTATTCCATTGTATTTATACAACCAAGATATACCACAAATATCATCACAAATTACTTTGTGATTGTCCCAAAAAAAATATACTGTTAAGAAATTTAAGAAATAGCGATCTATTGATTGTCATATACTTTGGTTGATTCATTTTAATATGGGAAATATGATATACCATTATTTTGCCTTTCCAGCAAAACCATCATGCATGCATATCAATTACCGTATCGACAATACATGCACGTTTATTTCAATTAATTGGAGAAAATGCTCGTTAAAGGTAAGACAACTACATTAACAGGAGATAATTGAACACAAGATCAATGAAAAAGGCGTGATGTTACACTTTATGAAACTGAAATTTTGTTTTATGTGGTATGAAATGGTATTGAAGTCAGAGGTTTCAAGTTGTAGAATTCCATTTTCTTGAGGTCAATTGACCAGTTTGTAATGTGCACTCTTCGTAAAATGTATGTACAAGTATTGCATGTACCCTTACTTAAAAGTTCAACATTGTGCTTGTTATGAAGCAAGAGTTTCTGACATATTTTGTCACTGTTAAAATATGCCATTTCTGTTCACCAAATGCATTTCTAAAATTTCAAAGTTGCTTATTGTTAATTAAGATTTTAAACAATAGGCCACTTTATGCTATAATTGGGAAACTTCACAAAACCTAGAAAATTTCCTGGAGAAATTTAGGGAGCCTGGGAGATGATCCAAAATTCTTGGAGCTCTATTTAAGTGTACAGTTAAACTTGCCAAAGTCTACATCCAAGTAAAATATTTTCAAAGTGGAATTAATTTTTCATGACAATATCTCTAGGTTTATTAAATTCTAAGCAACAAGTTTGAATATAGATGGGAATTCAACGGACGAATGCTGCTTTCTGCCGTAGAGCATTAAACAATGTAAAGCCCTTTGATCTGTAACTCTTGAACTGACAAATTTTGATCCAGTCGCTAAAAATTAGACTACTTACACCATACACTAAAGTGTGCATTGTTGTAGTAATAACAAAAAAAACCAATCTTTTTAGTGCAGGAGTTCCTATAAGTGACTCCAATCATTTTGTTTTGCAGTTTATTAAGCATAACCTTTTTGCAAATAAATTACCAAAACTGCAACAAGAAGTGCAACATCGAACATAATGCTTGGAAATGCTTTAACTTGTTAAATTTTTAACACTTTGCCACCACCACCCGAGTGTTTATGATACACACAGTGCATTAAACAACAATGCAACTTGTGAACCGTCCTTAACGAAGATTATAGTCTCATTATCCTCTAAGAACATCGCGCATTTGTCGGTACAAGGAGTTTTGCATCCTGTTGATTTGCCCTGAATATAGTAACTGAAAATCCCATTGTCGATGGTCTCAAATAGCTCCAGTATTACTTGAAATAAGACAGCCAACTGGTGTTTAATGAAGCTCATTAATTATAAGAATAATTAATTAGATGAACAAATAATATTTTAGATATTTCAAACTCAGTTCCGGTTTAATTAAACTCATCAGACCTTTTCATTAATCAAGGAAATATAATTTTATACCTCCTTGCATTAATTACAAGCATACAAAATTAAGGGTTCAATGGTTTATAATGCCAGTGTCATTGTGAGAGGTAAATTGTGAAAAAAAATCTTCTTTCCATTTTGTAATAGAACATTAGGCCTTAATAAAGTGTTCTGCTTGCTCTTTTCCATCAATCCTATAAAAAAAAAATGCTCAATTTTTTAAAATATAATAATACATAATTTAAAATATAGTGTCTGTGATTATCGCATTGTGTTTTGTATCGAATGTTCAATCAGAAAGTATGATTTTCATTAACAAAGGATGGTATATACAGAGGTTACACACATACAAATATTCAATTTTCTTTTTACTGTGTTTTCTGACGTGAATCGAAAGCACCCTACAGAATCATTTTCTTACCAGATAAGTAAGCCATAGTCCTGTTGCACAATGCTGTATGAACACAGTGGAGTCTCCATACTTGATTTCAGCTTGTCGCATTCCTTGTTCACCCTTGTTATCAAACTCTTCCAGGTCTTCCTATAATATCAATTACAACAAAAGAAGTTCTCGTTAGCTCCAATTAGGAGATATTTTTAAATTAATACTTGCGATTTGAATTTTCGATAATTAAATTTTGAAAAATGATGATTTTCACAATGATCGACCGAAAAAAGAGTCCCTTTCAATGTAAATTTTGATCTAAAAAAAGTTAATGATTTAGATCATCAAATTTAAACTGAGTCCAACTTTAACGATTTTGATCATTAAAGTTGGGTGCTTGTAAGGAAACATTGCCAGCGGCAAGAATTTACACGTTTTTGGCCTAGAAATAAATCACAAATTTTGTTCATTATTTAAATTTTTATGAATTGTAACTTGCTTAATAACATAAACTATACAATTATCTAACTAATATGTAAAAATTGTAGTTGAAAGTTCTTTTTGTTGAAGATATATGAACTACCTAGTAAGGTAGTATATAATTACCCTGTCTGTTGATGTTATTAATGCCTTAAGGTTTATTCTAAACAATGGCTGTATTTTTGTATGTATACTTGTAGAACATTGCTGACCATATCCTTGGTAGTATCTCTTGATCTGGTAGTTTTCATAGGGTTAACCCTGTTAACTACCTTTATCTACACTTGTCACTACCATTATCTACCATGTTAACAGAGTTATTTTTTTCAAAGGAATTTTACCAATTGTTTCAACTTTGATCTTTACTTAGTTCTGCTTCACTGCATAAGTTGGCATTATATAGTTGACCCTTTCACACATATCCCGCCTAAACCCAGTAATGGTAATATAACGGTAATATATCTAGGGTCTGAGGTAGCATTGAAGGGTAAGTTTCAAATTAAAGCCGGCAATCATGCATTACTGCAATATTCTGTTTTACAGTTCTGGGTGAAAGGGAGCTATATAGCCATTGTATCAAATTGCTCGAAAATGTCAATTAAATCAGGCCAATAGCGAAATATGTATGTAATCATTAAACTTCATTGCAGTATGCAGATTACACAACGTATAATGAACATATATTAATCAGTGAAGACAGAATTAATAATATTACACTACCTTTGATTGCCTTAGACAAAACACACTGCTTGTATGTTCAGCCTTCTCTTTCGGTGCTATAAACACATCTTTTTCTTCACTGATGGCAAGGTACTTTCCTATAAAGATTTACAATATATTTATTAGATGTTTTACAATTAATATATGATCCTGAAATTATCATCTTAAATAAAAATGTTCTTAATATCAAATTTATACAATAAAATCCCCAATAGGTCTCAACTCTACACGTTGTTTTCAGTAGTTCTCATTCAGCTACTGAGCTAAATTGTTGTACCTAAATTACTGCAGTAACTGCAGTAGAAACATTTCAAAATAGTCCCTTACAGAATATAAAATATTCTGTTAAAACAATCAATCAATAGGAAATGTTCTTTTTACACTGCTCTGTAAAAGGATAGCCTCCCTACGGAGTAAATTATTATCAGGAAAATTATTGATTAAAAAGTAATTCCATATTTAAAGCCATTTTTACACAAAAATGAAATCTTTTATTTATTTTTTTAAATTCTACTACTTGCCCAGCAAAATTTGAGTACTGTAACGGTTTTATATTCTGAAACACAAACTTTGATATTTATCAATTACTTACTAAAATACTGTCTGTAGGCATACTATCTTATAGACCTATTTTATCCACAATCATTCAGTTAAAAACTTATGTGACAAATAAATTGGCCAGGGCTTCGCCATACCATGGCTTGTTAAAAAACAGTCATGGTGAAAACGTACAAAATAATAATCGGAGCATGTCCAAAATCAATACGATTTGTCTTCTTGTTATAATTTTGCAGTCTGAAAAGTTTGAAACCAATCGGACTTAATTTTTGTTTTCATGGTGAAAAACTTTTTAAATTGACAGCAGCAGCAGTGACAGCAGCAGCAGCCACAGCACCAGCCGTATCAAATATGGGTAAAAACAATAGCCTCCCTACATCTTCGCTCTCGGGGAGGCTAATAATGACCGATTGAAAATGATGCCGTCGCCAAAAACAACATCTATACCGATAATAATATCAACAATCACAATTATTTCTTTTATTTATTTTTTTATAAATAACATTTACAAATATTTTTGTTGTTCACCCACTCGGCTTCTGGAAGATATTTCAACATAAATTATGTCCTCATCAGGTACACGCCATCGTGACAGGATTCACTATTTTGACATAAATTATGTCATCATCAGGAATGATGATGACATAATTTATGTCGAAATATTGAATCATGTCACAATTACACTATCTCATTACTTGGAGTGCATTATACTTTTTTACTTGAAGTTGATTAGTGGACCTTTCGAATTTTGTTAACCAGACTGGTTGAATTTTTGCTAACTCTGAAAAAGATGCATCTCAAACTTTCTCAATTAATCAAATTGGAATTTTTAAAGCTCATCATGGGCACTAAACATATAATAATATAAAAAATGATTATAGACATTTCAGTACCTGATGTTATGTGTTTAATTCTGCAAGGTTGTCCCCAAGAAAGATAGCTTCCATTCCACCTATAAATTATAAAAATAAAATTCATATTAACACATTTGTCTATATTTACAATTACTGCCACCATCATCGGCATGACATCACCCTTGTATCCCCATTATGACCACAACTAATTTAATTATCATCATTATCAAAATCATTATCATTTGAATCACGACACCCATCGTAGTCCTTGTCAAAGTTTTCTCTAACGTCTTTGTCCCCATTGTCATCGTTGACTTTGTAACCATCACCACCATCTAATACCATCATTACCACAATCATTATCACTATCAAAATCATCATCATCATCACCATCATCATTGCTGTCACCGTCGACATTGTCGTCATCATCATCACCATCTTCATCCTCATCATCGTTGCTGTCGTCATCATTGCTGTCGTCGTCATCACTGTACAACCGTCATGTTCACATTATTAATATTGAATATACAAATTTAATGTTGTAACTGGTATATTGCATGTCTATTAAAACATTTTCATATTTTCTTTCAAGCGATAATTGCCCGTAATGCTGCAAATTATAGAGAAAATAGCACGAGGTCTCAGGTGAATCACATCAGAGGCATTTTAACACAATATAATTTATCAGAGATAATCAAAATTAGTATAAACGTTTGTGCTCCGTCCGCCATTTCTCGATCACAATTTCACAACTTGTGCAAATCAAGGGGGAAATTCTGCTCCGAGTTCACAACTTGTGAAATGAGTTTACCGACAAAAATCAATGAAATGAGTTCACAAGTTCTAATGAATGCTGCATTAACCCACTAGAAACTGAACATGGAATCCCAATTAGTTTCTCTCAATATTTTCAAAAAACAGTTGAAAACACATCTTTTCATTTTATTTTAAGATTAAAAAAAAAAAAAAAAAAAAAATATTTAAGAAACAGTCATTACAACTTATTTTCCAGTGCTTGAGCGCATAGAGACAGTAGTATTATGCGCTATAAAAGTCCCACATATTATTATTATTATTATTATTATTATGATGACATACCATCTAGTTTAAGCCCAGTAACATGGAATCATAATCAGCTTTTGGGTTGGTCTATAACCAGGAGGTTATCTCTGTTTATAAGGTTTAAAAAATCTTAAGCGTAATTAATTTTATGTACAATACAGCTCATATATTGAATGGGTTAATATGTGTGCCGATAAGGTATTTACAAATGCTGAGAGGGCTGAAAATGCAGCACCGACAAACAAGTACTGTAATAGAGAATGCTGGTCAAGTCATCTACTATAAATTCCTGTCATGCAGACGACGTTTAGCCGAGCTAGGATTAGTGTAATGGGAATTATACCTTGTTAGTGGTCTTATCATAGAGTATACAAGATGAAGTTGGTAATTGGATTTCCCTTAATGATTATATACTACTCATATTAGTGATGATAATAGTATCCGTGGAATAAATCAATCACCTTGATGTCCAACACTAAATTCCATTTCTATTAAAACTAGCATTTTAAATGCTAGTTTTAAATGCTAGTTTTAATAGAAATGGAAGGATATAGGAATAGTTTAAAATTGGGATTTTACATCTAGAATTTAGGAAATTTGTAAACTGGGTATATATTTATGGATTTCTGTTTGAAACTAATATAATTATGGACAAAAGTAATAGACATTATAATACAATGCATAATAAAGAAACGACAATACACTATGATGATAATTGTATCCATGGAAGAAATCAATCCCTTTTAAGTCCAATACTTGATTCTACTTCTATTAAAACTAGCATTTATAGGATTTAGAAGTCTATGCTCACGCTAGCCATCCGAGTAGCCAATGGCTACTAGAATTCTCATTTGGCAAAAATAAAAATGCTCTCCTTTGCCAAATTGGCGAAAATGAAAATTTGGTCAACCTTTCGTCCGGGTTGCAGCCAGGCTAGGCTATCGATCAACATAACCAGCGATCCATCGTCAGACAACATAAATCACAATATGGACGATAGGCCTTCTCCGTGTGGCATCCTCGCTGACAGGGTTTTTCCGACTATATTACATGTTTGTCTGTATAGCGGTAACTTGAGCGAAAACTCAATCGAGCCTGCATAGAGCATGCAGGAGTGACCTGTCATGTGGTATAATCACATCAAATTCTTATACTTAACTTATACGCTTTTAATTAAACATAAGCATTTGTTCATATGTTCGAAAATATTTTATTGCAATTAAAAACTTTCTATAAACATTTTTATTGTTGGGCTTTCCAACTATCGCGCAGGTAGCTAGTATGAGTTACTTGATCGAATTGAGACAGCATTCTGCTTCAGCAGCCTGTTATGTGGTATAATTATGTATAATTATTCACATCAAATTATTTAACATTATACGTTTATAATTAAACATAAACACTTGTTCACACTCTAATTATGTTCGAGTATAAGCGTAACACACAACATATACATGTAAAATGTATCCACCGAAGAAATTAATATTTTTAAAAGTTATTATTTTGGCAAAAAAAAATCGGCCATCTTCCGACAATTTGGCGAAAAAAAAATTTGACCTTAGCGTGAGCGTATAAAGTAGTTTAACATGGGTGTTTAGAATCTAGAATTCAAGAAATATGTATACGGGATATATACAGGGATTACTCTCAATAAACTAATAATATCATATACACATAATTATTTCAGAAATAATAATAATAGTAATAATAATAATAATAATAATAATAATAATAATAGTAATAATAATAATAATAGTAATAGTAATAATAATAATAATAATAATAATAATAATAATAGTAATAGTAATAATAATAATACTATGCTTATATAGCGCTCTATTACCGGAGTCTCTCACAGCGCAAAAATCCTGAAGGTTATAGAAAAAGTTTTCAAGAGTGACTGAAACTGAGAGTAGGTTGCGGAATGATGGATAGAATAGGGTAATTCATTCCATAGAATTGGTGCCTGTGCAAAAAATCCTTTAGGAAAAGATTTCATATGTGTTTTAGGGGTCGTTAAAAAGAGAGGGTCTATCGCTGAACGAAGACCTTGCCACAATGGGACGTAAGGTGTGACAAGTTCTTGAAGGTAATATGAAACAAAACCATGAAGACACTTGTATGTAAGTGTGATAAATTTGTAATTGATACGTTTTTTGACAGTTAACCAGTGGAGATTTGAAAGTAGAGGAGAGACGTGGTCGAATTTTCTAG
>JAOTQE010001271.1:0-11425 GCA_025631205.1 Nesometra sesokonis
TTTATGAGTTTTTATCGTATTTAAAATTTGGCTAAAGATTTTGTTATTTGGCGAAAAAAATCGGCCATCTTTCGCCATTCTGGCGAAGGAAAATTTGACCCTAGCGTTAGCGTAGATACTGTACACATCTGGAAATTTTTTTATAATGTTTCATTTTGATATAGTATGTCACAATATGTTTGTGAAGAATATCAGTCTTCCAGGAAGTATACAGAAAAGTATAGTTTTAACCTTTCAGTATGTCACAATATTTTCTTGCTATTGCAAATCAGAAGAATTTGAAAAAATAATAGAAAACAGCTGATTCAATGCATTGTTGTCTGAAGCTGATGCAACCCTCAACCTGGTGTATTATTTTTATTTTCTAAGTTGTATTTAATGCTGGTATGTGGAACACTAGAATATCTATAAAGCTGACTAGGTAAAACAGATGGTTTTAGACAAATGAGAATACCATTAACCTTTGGATAATGATTAGGGTAATTGTGCGAGTTTTACGGGAACTGTGAACTATGCGTAAAAAAACAGTACAGGTTCGAGGCCCGCTTCCACCATGGTTCTGGTGGTGGAATAAGTCTTCTCGGATAAGGACTATAAACCGTAGACCCAATGTACACTAACGATTCTTGTGCACTATAAAGAACCCAGTACATCTTTCGAGATGAGTAGGGGGTTACCACAATGTACTGGTCCACACTCCACCCCTGACGTAGACAGAAAGATGTGTGCCAATAGAGTAGCTGCAAAGGACATGACGTGACACTTAGGGGAGTAGCAAGTTAGTGACTGTGTAACATCTAGTCCACTCTGTGCCTTTGATTCGATTTGAATTCAAATTGGTGCAATATAAATGTATAATTATTATTTATTATCATCATAGCCGCTCTTTAACCTGCACAAGCAAGTCACACCCAGGTCACATCAACATTATTAAGCTATCATTTCCTAAATAAATAAAATGTACATACTTGTATTTATTATTTGACATGTCAACATTATCAACAAAACTTTGTCTGCCATATACTATAGAATCTGATGGCAGACATCCAACAGGAAAAGTATCACCAACAACACACCACTGTGGAGAAAATAAAAAAAGTAAATTGTAGGCCTAATATATGTTTTACTTTTTTATTACCTCCGCTAAACGAAGTTGGCAGGTGGTTATGTTTTCGTTTGTCTGTCTGTCTGTGTGTTTCTAGCAGGATTACGGAAAAACTACACAACGGATTACGACAAAATTTGGTGAACATGTTCAGTTTGTACTAAGGATGAACTGATTAAATTTTGGTCACGATCGAGGTCCGAATATTTGCGGGACACATTTAAGGGTTATTCAATGAGTTATATGCAGTTGTTGTATGCTATGAGTGGAGACTTAATCATCTGTATTGTTATCTGCTCACAACAATACACAGTCATACGGATGAAGCGTTCAGTTAACAACAGTTACCGCTGTTGTCTATTGATCTCGGGTTCGAATCCTGTCTTATTATTATTACCTTCACCAAACGAGGTTGGCAGGTTATTTATTATTATTGTTATTGTTAGACCTAGTTAGAATATTGCTGCTGTGAGTTTGTTATGTTTTCTATTTATATTCCATTGTCAGACCTAATTAGAATAATGCTGCGTTTAGTGTGTCTCTTCAATCATTCCAATACTCTTAATGCAGTGGTAGAGAGTAGGCGTGTGGTGGCTTGTTTTATGCATATAATGATCACAATAACTGGGGTGTCACAAATCCTAAGACTACGAATTCTAAGACCTAAGACCCTCTATTACCGTCAAAAATAATCAGAATTGTTTCAAAACTTCATCACGAGTTGCCTACAACATCATACGTCCCTAATTGTTGAAGAATTCGGTATTTTCCCCTTTGTAACTATTTTTAAACAATTAATTACCGAACTACACCGTATGCCTAAGCTAGGCCTGCTTTGATCACTCGATACGAGGTCAGCTTCGATGTTACTACGGGGGTCTAAGCGTGACACCCAACATGGTAATATTAACAAGGTGCTTTTGTTGTTATTGTTGCGACCACTATTTTAAAAACGTCAAGCGTCTTCATTATTGAACGGACATGGAATAAAATTTAATTTACATAAATTATAATACCAAAAAATCGTTCATCAACCTTTTGTAAGTTACCGTAAAGCTTCTAAAATAGTAACCTCTATAAGTTACCTCTCAACACCAACTTATCTATAGTAGTAGGCCTAAACCCCTAGGCCTACTCTAATAGTAATCCATTTTGAAGTTATAACACAGGGTGTCCCCTAGACCCACAAATCGAAAAACATGTTACATCAAGTAGTATAAAATAAAAATACGCTTGACGACATGGTCGCAACAATATTAACAAAAACAGCTCGTTATTACCATGTTGAGTGTCACATCTGGACCCCCATATTAACATCCAAGGTGACCTTGCATCGAGAGTGATGAAAGCAGGCATAGCCTAGGCGTACGGTGTAGCCTAGTTCGGTAAATAATTGCTTTAAAATAGTCACAAAGAAAAAAATACTGAATTCTTTAACTACTGTTAGGGACGTACTGTATGATGCTGTAGGCAACTTGTGATGATGAAGTTTTGAAACAATTCTGATTATTTTTTTACGGTAATGGAGGGTCTTAGAGGTCTTAGGATTCTAACATGATAATCGGGGCCCGCTCTTAACTGATTTCTATCTTAGCAATGTCATAGCTCTAACCTATTTTCAATACAATATTTCACTCTTTGGTTTGGCATTATTTTTGTTAAGTCGGTGTTCAACCATAGATTAAATATTACCGTTAAATGGTGAACTTTACACTGTAGAATTTCAGTCCCATGTAGGCGCCTACTATTTTGATTTCTCAGCCTTGGTCACAAACTTTTAAGTTAAATAATAATAACTATTTTACAATTATTGTATTTTTAACACTGTTTTGTCATACAAATTATTTAAATATGTCACACATATTTTATGTTGTCAATGTCTTTAGATTTTGATTAAATTTACTTTCATTTATTGATAAATTTGAAACTTCTATGAAAGATTGCGGGTGCACAATTTCAACAAAGCAACAGCATTAGAACGTAATGCGATTTGATTGGTTAGATTCCAGAATACTGCACTTGGGGCTATGTATTCTGTGGAAGTTCACTATCTAGCCCTAAATAATATATCAATGTGTTCAACACATCAGGAATAATGTATCATAATTACAGAGCAACTCAACTAAACTGGATTTGCGCTGTAGGTTGGAGGTTAACATGATTGTTTTTCAATATTGAGATCCCAGGTTCGAATCTGGCTGCATCGTAGCCTAACAACGCCACACCTTAAGCTTTATGAGACTTCAGAAAGCATGGCATAGACCTCATCCTGTAAGTGGAGAGAACACTCTGTGTTGGGTGTAACATTAAATAAGGAACACTCTGTGTTGGGTGTGACATGAAATAAGGAACACTGTGTGTTGGGTGTGACACGAAATAAGGAACACTCTGTGTTGGGTGTGACATGAAATAAGGAATAATCCGTGTTAGGTGTGACATGAAATAAGGAACACTCTGTGTTGGGTGTGACATGAAATAAGGAACAGTCTGTGTTGGGTGTGACATGAAATGAGGAACACTCTGTGTTGGGTGTGACATGTAATAAGGAACAGTCTGTGTTGGGTGTGACATGAAATAAGGAACACTCTGTGTTGGGTGTGACATGAAATAAGGAACACTCTGTCTGTGTTGGGTGTAACATTAAATAAGGAACACTCTGTGTTGGGTGTGACATGAAATAAGAAACACTCTGTGTTGGGTGTGACATGAAATAAGGAACACTCTGTGTTGGGTGTGACATTAAATAAGGAACACTCTGTGTTGGGTGTGACATGAAATAAGGAACACTCTGTGTTGGGTGTGACATGAAATAAGGAATATTCTGTGTTGGGTGTGACATGAAATAAGGAACACTCTGTGTTGGGTGTGACATGAAATAAGGAAAACTCTGTGTTGGGTGTGACATGAAATAAGGAACACTCTATGTTGGGTGTGACATGAAATAAGTTAACACACTACTGTCATACTCACTTGTGGTTCATTCCAAATAGCCAGGACCTTGCCTAAGTCATGTATCAGTCCAACAAGTTGAAACCACTCTAAAAGAAAAATATAATATAAAACCTGTTAATCTATTATTAACACTAAAAGCAACAATGCTTATGAAACTAGAAGATCCATAGCACTGCATTATTATTTTGGTCTGAAATACAAAACAGAAAAAATTACTTAACAATGTTTTTGGGTCCTACTAAACACCACTGGAAACCAATGGCGACCACTATAATGACAAATTTCATCAACAGAGAGTAGTTATATAGTGTATATAAAATTTCTTAATGGAAGATACATTTTAAATTTCAGAATTTAAATTTTTTTGTATTTGTTGAAAATTTCATAGGAACACTATCCAAGGCATTTGATTATCTCGTATTGAATGTACGTCACAATGTATTCATCTGTGTCTCCATAGTTTGACTATTTTTAAACTATGAAATGTCCAATCATTCCAGTGGGGAGAAATTCAATATTATGTATTAAGCTTTGAAATCTATATTAGTAACTCTTAAGCAAATTGACGTAGGTACAGTAAATAATCTCCAGTGGTGAGATTTTGTTTTGTTTGTTAGTCTCCGGTGGTAGTGATTAGTTGGACCAATGGTTTTGTTCATTAATTGCAATAAAAGTTTTTCGTATTCACATTTGTACAGTATTTTTAACAACAGGATATAAATGATAATAAGGACTTCACTACTAAGTCTTTTCACTAAACTAAACCTTGAACAAAAAATTGACATTTTACAGGCATTGTTTAATCCTATCTTAAATCCCAATAATCTTTCAACTGAAAAGAGTGAATCACTGATGGCTTGTTAGTTATTGTTCACATTGGTGAGCATTAACAACTACAGTAGAACCTAGCATAACTGAATACTGTCGGGTCTGGAAAAGTATCTGGAGATTCAACTTAAAATCTTGCATATGATATTCACTCATTTATTTCTGTTGTTTTCACCACTAAAATCGTGTAATCGTTTACGATTGTTTATTACAGTATATGCCTACATAATCATCAGCTGATGATTATGTAGGCATATAATAAACCAACGTAATCGTAAATGATTACGCCCTCGCCTATATTGTCTGAAATCTCAGTTAATGTAAACTGTACTATAGTAGAAATTTAGATGGCCCGCATAGGCCTACTAATAATACAGTAAACTGAAAAAACTAAACTGTTAACATGTGAAACTTGGATGTGAGTAAAATTAATTTTGTTCAAATAAGAAATTTGCTTAAATTGATCAGGAAAAAATACTACTACTGTTATCAGGGCCAAGAAAGGTTGTCTTCTGTTATTTTAAGACAGCTAATATTGTAGTAGATACTGTAAGCCTTATTAGGCTAGTCCTGTCTAGTTTTTGTCACCCAGACAGAGAGGGCAGGACACACAAAATCAAATGGATTATAATCCAAAATTCATGTGGTAAAGTGAATCAGTACCAAACCTCGAGAAGTAAATCGGCCCAATAGTTTTTGAGATATGGATGCAGACGGACATAAAAGATAGACAGACAGAGCTCATTGCAATACCCTCTCCCCAATTCAGTGGGGCGAGGTTAAAAAAATATAAAATAATGGATTTGCTATTTTAAGCATTGTGAATAAACTAAAAGCATTAAGGATTTTTTATACTACAAATTGTATTTCGTTACCAAAAAACAAAATGTTTTTTTCGGTTGGCTGCTTACAGGAGGTTGAGAAAAATCCAAATTTTTAGTTCTAAAAACTGTGTCCATGGCTGTTTAGGTGAAGTGGCTGCTAACAAGATGTAACAAATACACTGATTAAGAAGAACAAATGGGATTTGAATGAGTGTCCATTATGGGAGATGTCCGCTTACGCGAGGACGCACATAGAGGTTCAACTTTTTTTATTTATTTATTATTTCATGTCACATCCAACAGCAAATTTTCTTGCCACTTACAGGATGAGATCTACACCATGCTTTTTAAACCAAGTCTCATTATGAGGCTTGGGGAGTGCCATTGATAAGTCGTGGTAACCAACCTAGCGTTCAGCCAGGTTTTGAACTGCTAACCACCAAGCTACAGCACCACTCCTAACTTTCCCAAAACCAATAACCAATTCAGACACATTAGTTTTGTCTTGTTTTTCAAGACATTTCGAATTACAGAGAGTTCTTTATCATTTGTTTTATGGTTGTATGACAATGTTTCGTGAATTTTATGATAACGAAAACAGATACAGTACGTCACACTTTCATTTTTGAAAGTTGCCGTGTTAAAAAGATTTCTTGTTTTTCAAGACATTTCGAATTACAGAGAGTTCTTTATCATTTGTTTTATGGTTGTATGACAATGTTTCGTGAATTTTATGATAACGAAAACAGATACAGTACGTCACACTTTCATTTTTGAAAGTTGCCGTGTTAAAAAGATTTCTAACTACGAATTTGTTGATGATCGTAAAATACTGACCAACTTTGACAGATATTCATGGTGTTCAATTCAAACATTAAAGAATTTCTTGCGTATTTGTTTTCGTATTTCTTGAAGTTCCGAAACCTCCCTATTAAAAACTAGTTTAGTCTGGTTTTCTTGAGGGTTAGTTTTTGGAGAGTTAACTACCATGAAATTGTTTTTCCATACTTTATAAATATTCAGATTTTTTTACCTCAATCAGATAACTGATCCAGCTATGGAGGTATTACAATATAAGGCCAAATAAACAAATTTACTTGCTAAGCGTCACTGCCCGCCTCCAAATTTCTAGCCGGCTCTGATTTTTTTTAAAGATAACTTGAGATAAATGTATGTTTTTAGTAAGTTTATGCTGATATTATTTAGTATTGTTGTTACTATTAAACCAATATTATTTTTACTTCTGTTTATAAAAGATGTTGATGGAAAAGTAAAGGTGGTTTTTAACCACACAAAATAAAAAAAAAGATTACCTACATTTGCATTGGTTTCATGACTTTGAGACTTAAAAAAATGGTTCGGTTTATCATAAAATTTGGTTTTTGGAATTTATTGCATCAATTATTTTTTAATAATATTTTATGGATATTAAATAAAAATTAACATAAATAAAAAAAAATTTAGATCTTGATCCAACAAAACCTATCGATTTTTTTACACAGCTCTATATCCCCCGAGTTGAACCTCAATTAATCTCTCAAGAGAATAGGAGTGTCACTGGAAGGTTACTAGCCATTGTTTAGGTTCTTTAGTAATATTTAACGAGTTTACTTGAATAACCTTCATAGGGTAATTTGGAAATACATTTTTAATAAATGTGTTGATAAATTATAGCAACTAACAGGTGAAAAAAAATAAATACATAATTCAAAAAATCAGACCTAACATTTACATATGTGAATATGTGAAAATGAAATCTTTCATCTTTCTAATTTGCTATGCACATTTCGGTTTACATAGAGTCAAGTTTACCTATATTTACACTGGTTTCGTGATTTTGGGATTTAAGAAACGGCACGATTTCAATTTTTTTTTTGTAAGATCAGGGTTTGATTTAGTACTAGCCCTGCGTATAATGTCTAGTTGAAAACATACCGGGCTAGCTCACCTACTTCACTATGTTGCCCGGCTGTCTAATAGAGTTTTACAATTTGTAATCCTACCATTTGATGTAATTGTTAATGAATTCGGAATAGACCTAGATGCTACATTGCTAGGCCTGAATAAGTAAAATATAATTTCAAAAGAACACAGATTGTTTTTAATTTTTTTATGAAAGAGTATCGTCATAAACAGTTGTAAACAATTAAGCTTTTATTTCTACCGGTTCACCTATAATCGGTCTTATTTTTTGTGTTTTACAGGGTAATAACAAACCTTATGAAGATATTGTGGGCTAGTAAAATATTTCCTGGGCTAGTTCAAAACTGTAGTCAACTAGCCCGGTTGCCTAGTTGGTAAAAAAAGTTAACGCAAGGCCTGATGGTCGGTTTTAGACAAGTTGATTTTATTGATTATTCCATAATTCCATAGTAATATAAGTAACAATTTGGTAAGGTTGCAAAGTTTTCAACTCAACTTGATCCAACAGAAGATAAAAATTGTTTACAACAGCTGACACTATCCCCCAGGTTGTAACCTAACCTAATACATAATCTCCCAAGAGAATAAAGTGGGCATGCCATACTGACAATCTATACCAGCAAGGAGGATAAAACCTCCTTGATACCAGCTACTCTTCATGTCTGAAGCATTAGCTCTCTATAATTTTTACAACAATGTACAGTTGACCTTCGGACTGGAAAGTGTTTAAGTTTGTAAATGAGAACGTTCATGAAAACTTATAATATAAGGCTTCCAAAACACTTGTTTGTGTTTATTTTGTTAAATTAGTAGTTGTAATGTTCTGTTTGAATGAACTAGGTAAAGGAAAATTGAAAAACCGAAAAACTGAGATCGATAAATCATCAGATGATTACATAATTAGCCAT
The DNA here is from genome assembly GCA_025631205.1 of Nesometra sesokonis. Lineage (NCBI taxonomy): Eukaryota > Metazoa > Echinodermata > Crinoidea > Comatulida > Antedonidae > Nesometra > Nesometra sesokonis. Next base: position 8,541 of record JAOTQE010001271.1, read on the forward strand.
TATTTTAATGATGAAACTGGCTGAATTGTGTTTGTAAAACAGAATGTTCGTAAATGAGAAGTTAATAAATGAGAAAGCCGACTGTAAATACAAACACAGGATTCAAGTAGTTTATTTTCCATTACAGCATGGAACTGTAGTTATACAAAATCCTATGGTTACATAATATCTAACTACAGTAGCTTGGGGTTCAAAATTTATTAAGACATCAAAGCCATTTGTTTCCACTGTTCTCCCTCAATTGGCCTCAGTGCCTTAAAGGCAAATTCTTTCCAAAGTTAAAACAAAATAAAACATTCTAATTGACTATAAATATACTACTGATTATTTATATTATTTTCTTACTTTACTTTACTTACTTTAAAAAAATTCAAAATATTAACAAAATTTATTTTTTGGGTGGATACTAAAAACAAAGCAATGATTCTGTATTTGCTTTGATTTTAGGAATCCAGTCAAATATCTTACCTTTGTCAGGATGTTTCTCACGTATTCGTTCAGCTGTTTGGAATGCATGATAAATGTTAGGCACATCCAAGTCTGGGTCACTTTCATCCACGAGTTGATTTACAAATTCTAGTGCTTCCATGATTGTCATTTCTTTCTTGTCCAACTTGCCCCAATGTTCTCGCTATGAGAGATGACAGATTTATCAAAATTACTTTATTTAACCTTATTTAATAATCTTGTGTAACATCCAATAGTGAGTTTCCTTGTCACAAGGTGAGAAATATGTCACTCTAACACAATTCTCAATATCAATGGAGTTGTGCTGCTAAGTCACGAGAACGAATGTGATTTTAGTGAAATGGTGATATTAAAAAAGGAAGAAATGTGCATTGGAAAGGTATGAACTAGTGTTACATCACAACATCAGGCCCATATCCCCACCCCTCTCCACAAATGAAAAAGGTCCACTTTTAGCAAGACAATGGCAAAATAACCCTTGTTTTTCCTGTCAAAATCCATAACTAGAACTTTTGCTGTTGGCAAAAAAGTGCACTCACTCTTTACAAAATTAGAATTAGCATTAGCACGGCCCTCTGTAACAGACAAGGTAATTGTGAACCAACAGCGTAGATTTGAATTGAAAAGTGGGGGGTACAAAAACAAGAAGTTGAAGTGGTGGTGCCAACGTGGAGGGTCCGCTGGGTGGGTGTGGTTCCCGGTTCGGTTTCGCCGAGCAAAAAAAAAAGAAAAAAAAAGAAAAAAAGGTTTTTCTCTCCGTTTTCGTCTATTTTCCTATTTTTGGGGTCAATTATGCAATATTTTTATTGAAAAATACATCAAAGGGTTATGGTTACCGCTGTTTTCAAATTTTACCTTTACAATTGATATCATGTCCCCCCCCCACATTGATAAGTGGGGGGGGTGTCCCCCCCCTTCCCCCGTCCACCACAAATCGACGCCCATGTTGTGAACCTGTCTCAAGACAATGTGTAGTAGCCGTAAAGTAAGTTTTATATATGGGGCAAGGCATGGCAAGACCAACAAGTTGTCGCACAGGAAGTTATTGAGTAATAAGCAATTAACCAAAAGAAAATATAAACACATATAAAGATGGTTGGTTTTAGACAAGTGGTTTTGCCATGACATGCCTCATATTAGTAAGCTTTCGATTGACCTGCATCACTTAAGCCCTAGTAATATGTTAAGACAACTTCTAGGAACTAGGTCATCACTAAGACCTAGAATTAGTCGCAACAGTTTCACTGAAACCCCTGTGAATGTGTTTCAATTTACAAAAAATAAGCTTTTTATTAATTTTAACCTATTTTAAGGCATAAATTGAGTAATATGTTAAGAAGACAAGTTCCAAAAAATAGGTCATCACTCATTCATACTTAGTTTGTGCTTCTTGTGTCGAAAGATGCAAAATGTTAGACAGCAAATTAAAAACCTACCTTTTCTTTTACAAACTGCACTGTTTGGTAAGTGTGCATGTTCCTATACACAGCTTTCACTTTTTCCATATGGCCATCACTGGTTTTATTTGAACTCTCAAAATCACGGAAATTTGGAATGTCAGGCCTATAAAGCTCTGAAGGATCTATTATGAATACCGGCTCCTGTTAAAATGGAAAGAAAATATTTGATAAACTATGAATACCTTTTCTTCCAAGTGCACGACACAGAGACTGATTAAAAGGGATCAAACTGTAAATGAGAATATTAATGATGAAATACAGGCTTTTGAATTCGGGCTTTTACATAAGGCAAGGCCATTTTTGGGCTGATTTTGATGTGTACAAAAAACAGGGCACCAGAGGCCATTTTTTACAATCGTATCCTCATGAAGGGTCACTGAGGCCAAATTCGCCTTAATGATGGTCAATTTTTTAAGACAGTGGAGGGCACTAGAGACAAATGGTGTTGATGCCTTTGTTAAATTTGAGCCCTGCAATCGCCCTTAATATCTATATGAAGTTCAAAACAGTTGTTTTAAAGTATAGTATCAGTATTTATTATAGCATTTTTCTCTTGCTTCTTGTATAGATACTTTAAGCTGATTGAAATATATTTTTTTTTAGAATTTGGCCATTTTAGCTAGTTATCTAGTTTGATAAGACAGAATCTGTTAAAATGTATACAAAATAGTTTAAAACTTATTAGTTTATTTGGGTAATTCTGAATTTAAAAATTAGCCAAAGTCAAGTTTGCCATAGGATTTGGCTATTTTGCTAGTGGCACTTAAACAATGGATACTGTAATTTATTGTTTTTTCTCTTTATTTTAGCAAATTTACAGTTTTATAATGTATTGGCTAGACCTTAAGGAAGAACAATGTAATCTACGCTCACGCTAAGGTCATATTTTCCTTCGCCAAATTGGCGAAAGATGGCCAATTTTTTTTCGCCAAATAACAAAGACTTTAGCCAAATTTT
>JAOTQE010001282.1:0-11425 GCA_025631205.1 Nesometra sesokonis
TGCGGTACACCACGTATGTAGTTGTAAGCTACTCAACGTTTCGATCGATGTGCTTCGATCGTCCTCAGGAGTGAGGAGGATCGAAGCACATCGATAGAAACGTTGAGTAGCTTACAATTACATACGTGGTGTACCGCAAACGTTACATGTTTATAAAATGAGCTCTTCAACACATTTAGACCTTGGGTATAATCCCACTTTTAGGTATTGAGCCTACTTTATCATTTATGTTCTTTTCAAATGAAATTAGCTTTTCAACTCATTTTAATATCGGGTATAAGCTCACTCTGAGGTATTAAGCCTACTTTATCATTTATGTTGTTTTCAAACAAAATTAGCTTTTTATAAACACGTTGATCTTGGGTATAAGACTACTGTAATGTTTTATTAGGCCTACTCCAACATTTATGTGGTGTTCAAACGAAATTAGCTACAGTACTCAACACACCTTGTAATGCGTGTGTGTAAGCCCACTTTCATGTATTAAGCCCACTGTACACCGAAAGCTGAGCTATTTTTAAATGTTCAAATGAGTTAACAGACTTTTTGATTCAGGTGTAACCCATCAAACAAATTTACTGACATCATAATCAGAGGGATGGCCTTACACTATACCATAGTCAGTATGCTTAATATATTTTTTTCAATCGCCTAAAAATTGTATTTATTACATACCTTAATTTTACTGCTTTAAAATGAGCCTCTTTTGACAGTGTTGACATAATCTTTTGTTTTAATTATGTTTCATTAATAATAGCCATGTATACTGACATCAATCACCTTTTAGTTGAACTCTGTAGGTTTTTGTTTTGTTTAATCAAGTAGCTAAAAGAATTTTAGCCATTTTGCCATTATTTTATATTTTTGCCTGTATAATTGAATTAAGTTTGTGTACAACAGTTGTACATTTATTTTAAAAAGAATTTAACTCAAATAAAATTACATTTTGTTTTCCAATAACATATACACTTGATTGGAGATATTTCAGTCAAGTTAGTTAGTAATTAACAATTTAACAAGTTCTTGTAAGCTTGATATCTTACATGATGTGCACTGTCACGCTTGATTGGTAAAAACCTACTCGCCACATGAAAAGATATTTTAAATGTAATCAATTAATCGGATCTATTTTTCTGAATTCCTTTTCATATCCAACAAATATAAAATGTTTATAGGATCTGATATTGAATTTTTCAATAACAGTTGGCCAAGTTTATAAAGGTACATGAATTTTTGTGATATTGCCTTCAAATGAAAGAACTAGGACCATCTTAATATTTAAATAAACAAGTATATTTTAAAATGTACTCTATAGAGTAGTTTGAAGTCATTTTCATAAAAGGTTTCGTATTATCTAAATTTATAGGCAAACAAATCAGATAACAAGTAATTTTTTACAGTTGTATACCACTAAACAGTTTTTATTAGTTGTCTTTCTTTTTTGCCAAAAGCCTGTAACTTGCTTAACACTTACAATATTTTTTGGAGTTTTGTTACTAAATTAACATGTTTAAAATAAACATAAATATCAATCAAATAATTGTTGGGTGGTATTTGCAGTCAATTAGATGTCAGTATATTTTGGCTATAATAACTGCTATTTAATATACTTTAAAAAAAATAATCACATTATTGTAAAAATAATATTTTAATGTTTTTATCTCTGTGTACCTGTCATAGGTCCTTAAGGTAATCAAGAAAGAGGTAAAGGAATATAAACCAATTAAAACAAGACGTATTGCATTACATGGTAAGCTAACTAGTTGGTGCTCAGTGGATATTATTCCTGATACAAATACTGTACATTGCATCAAAATCCCATGTTAATTGTTCAGTTTTTTTCGATCAAGGTTTTTATCACTGTTGGATGGTTATATTGTTAACTTGTTTGTGTGTGATTATGCAAAAAGTAATCAACAAATTCTGATGAAATTTGGGTTTTGTATACAATAAGGACAAGCTGTTTAGAACAAAATTAAATCATGAATGCTGTCTGGATAAGGATTCAAGACTAATTAATGGGTTTTGAGAAATCTATTGCTGAGTGGACACATATTAAGGCTGGTATTTTCAAATAACTCAGTCCAGGACTAAATTCAGATTTAATCCAGCACTAATTAAAAATGGTATTTTTGAAGGTGACTAACTTTAGTTGAGGCATAAACTCTGGACTAAAGCAATCTGAATTGTGTCCATTGAGGAGGCATGTTTATGGATAGTCTAGGACCAACTAGTGCTGTTGTAAGGTAAGTTCTGGACTAACTTGAAAATCCAGCCTACTGTATAAGTCTCTTATATCTGCCCAGTTGATAATAAAGTTTCTTAACTATATGATGAATGGGTTTGTGAGTATGTTTTAAGGTATTTAAAGTGGACGTTAGGAATGATTTGTCACATTACATACTCTACAATAGTCAAGGATGTATTTATGCTAGGTGGAAGATGGTGGATCTATCCATTCTCAGGAATTAAACCTTAATATTTTTACCAATCTTCAACCTAGCAGCCACCCTAAGCCTCTGAGATTAATTTTCACTACCCATGCTTAAATGTTTGCCATCCACCCTTATATTTCTACCAATCTTCAACCTAGCAGCCACCCTAAGCCTCTGAGATTAATTTTCACTACCCATGCTTAAATGTTTGCAATCCACCCTTATATTTTTCTAGCTACATCACTACATAATCGGTGTACTAAACTTCACCAGAATAATTTTGAAACAGTTGAACTCAAAACAAAGTTGGTCGTTTTTTGCTTTTTGTAAATAATTATTTTTATTTGTATAGGATCAAAAGATAAGGAAGGTTCCAAAGAAGGTGGAGAAACAGGGCTTACTGGACCCAGGAAAAGGAGATGGGGATCCACCCGTAGCAAGACTGATACTCCATCTAAAACTGCTGTTAACATTAGCACTGATATGTTGAAAGTAAGATGATTATGTTGTTTTTAGTTCCAGGTCAACATAAGGCTAGTTTTTAGACCAGCGATGACAGCATAAGCGTAGCACGCTATTCATGAATTTGTATGCATCAGTTTGAAAAACATTTTAATAACACAAAAAATGATTACTACTGATTAATCTACCATATTCAGCAATTGTGGAAAGTGTTATTCAAACACAGAAGATAGCTATCAATACAAACTTGTTATCGTTTTGCACAAAAAGAGTACATGAAATGTAGTTTGGGACATTTTCAAACATTATGAAAAAACTAACAATTTCATCATTCACACTAAAACACACCACCACCATGTAACAAGATAACTAAAGCAGTACCAGGCCTAATATTTTGATGCGAACCAGTTTGCGCAAAAGCCCTCCCCCCCCCCCCCCCCTCCGTAGCGCCGCCACTGGTAGATCGTAAAACACAATGTTCAAATGGTAATTTTGCTGTTTGTTTTAAATCTAACATTCGTAGTAGGCCAGCACATGTTTGATTGCAACACTTTTTTTTAAAGATCCAACAGTGTATTAAACACCAAAAATAGGATCGCCTTAAAATAAAAGTATGTAAAATGTTGATTTTCGAAATATGTACAAAAATTGTACAAATCCTGTTTTATGCACTCTGTCTGGTCCCGTATGTGAAAATGGGGATCTGCTGTATTAAGATGTCAACATGTATTTAAGCATTTTCAGTTGAATGTTCGTCAGGTGTGCAATTGCCTTGCTCTTACTATTTGTGGGGTTTGCTTCTTTTGATAGTTTGAAGGATTTGCACAAAACCCCTGTTTTTTGTTCACTTTAATTTTTTTTTATTATATAATTAACATGTTGGTTATATATGATTGAACACTGTTATAGGAAATCATGCCAGAGATTGTAACAAACCCAGATAGTGTAGCAATTGACATATATGATGAACAAGATGATTTGAATGTTGAAAAACCAACCGAGGCAACAGAAGAATCACCAGCTAAATTGAGAAGGGTTATAACACAAGAAGTAGCCAGTGAAAGCATGGATGAAGAGGTGGATACATCTAAAGACAAAACAATAGAACAACAACCTGATAAAGGAACAAAGAAAACAAAAGAGGATGATGAAGATGGTGAGGACAATGATGATTCAAGTGATTCAGATGATAGTGATAGTTCAGAAGACGATGAAGGTGAGGATGAAAGTGATGATCAGAATAAAAGTGATGAAAACCAGGTTAAATCAGAAAAGGAAGTTAAATCAGAGAAGGAAAGAATAACTGCAGACAAATCAAAACCAGAAACAAAAGAGAATGGTAAGTTGTCAAAGTAAATATTAAAGACTAATGATTGACAATGCATTTATTTTATTTTAAAGTATCCTTCCTAATTTTAATCACTTCTTTTCAAATACTGTAAACCCTTTATTTTTGCGCATCTTAACTTTCACGATGACACGACGATTGTGAACAATTAAGGGTGTGCGAAAATTGTGAAGATTTTAGTTGTCAAAACAGATTTTCCTAAAGATGTGATGTTTAAAATAAATGATCGTGTCTCTTTTTATTTAATTGACAACCATTCGCGAATCACATAAGAAATACTACAAACAAACAGTAAACTAATATGACTGATCTCCTACGAAAGAGAGCCAAGTATCGCCGGAATCAATATGATTTATCTAGCGGGCCAATAGTTTTTCTATCACTTACACTCTGACTTTCTCGGCCCTAGGTTAGTGCCGATTTTGTATGACAAGTTCCATGATTTTACCCATTCATTTGTCCATAGAATTCCAGTTCTCAATTAGGCTAAGATCATTTATGTATCATCATAGGAAAAGGCTGTTTCAAAGCATTATTTCTCTGTTAGTTTTCATTGGTAATTTATTTTGTAAATAAATGATTGATTTTGTAAACTATTTTTCATTACACATCATGGGTATGATTACTGCAGTATTTAAGAAGCAGTCAACTCACGATTTCTCAAAAATAGTAGAATAAAGATTGTAGTGCAGCCTAGGTCATTTCATTCATAAAACTAAATGTCCATGCCACGAGATTTATGTTTGTGGAAACTGTTTCAAACTCATATATAGATTTTTTTTCTTACCAACAAGTAAATGTTGGATAAACATACCATATTTGTATTTGGGAATAGTGCCAAAAGTATTTTCAAAAATCTCCCTTTTCGATGATATCCTCAGCCTGACTATATCAAGCCTTCATCGCCTGTAGACCTTGCTGTTGTGAGTCCTTGTTATGCGAGGCTCTCTATCATAGGGCATGCATACACATGATACATTCATCAATTCTAAATTATGTGACTGGTGAATAATTGTAAATAACACGAAAACACACCTTTCTTAATTAGGAAATTTGTTAACCATTAAAAAGAAAGTTTTGTTTTGAGTTTGTTTAGTTGTCGCGAAATTTGCAAAAGCTTAGAGTGTGTGAAAATAACAGGATCTACAGCAATTCACATACAGTGGGTCATTGGAGTAAATCATTTTTAGCAGTATAATTTTAATGAAATAATTATTCCATCTTATGTGCTTGTTGATGCTAATTAACAAAAATATTAATCTTCTTAATGAAAATTTATATTTATAACATGCATTTAGAACCACCATCCAAGACTGTATTTCGACCTCCAGTTCGAGTATCCATAGATGAACCTATTACAGTAAACGACAAACAGACGCCCTCACGTAGACCTCGCAGCGAAATCATCCACATACGTAATTTAGTTAGACCATACACGATCAATCAACTGAAGGAGCTTCTACAAAGAACTGGTAAACTAGTTGAAGATGGATTCTGGATTGATAACATCAAGTCGCACTGCTATGCTACTGTAAGTAATAATAGCACATACCCGTGATTGCCATGGCAGAAGTATAAAAGATTATATTCAGTCATGATGTAACAGAATGACATGTGTGGTAATAAATAAATTCCATTGCATACTCTTTATTAAAATTATCATTGTAATGCAATATGATATTGGTTATAACTATAAATCCATGCCATTCAGTACTATCAAGGATGAAAATAACAAGACCATGTATGTTCTTTCATGTAAAATGTAGACAAATCAACAGCAACTCGTTTTCTCTGAACTCAATAAAATATCACGATATTTTCTAATCAAGGATGAAAATAACAAGACCATGCATGTTCTTTCATGTAATTTTTTATAATAAATATTCTGGTTCCATTGTTTTGTAAAAGTGCCGGGTACCTTCCAATTTTGATTACGTCTTGAGTTGATTTCTATTTTAGAAATATGTTTTACTAATGATACATCTGGAGTTGAATTTTATTTTAGAAATATGTTTTATTAATGATTATTCTAAAGTATAGACAAATCAACAGCAACTTGTTTTCTCTGAACTCAATTTTGAACTAATTCATCTTCATTTTCTGGATCCATTTATGCCAATTTAACTATCACATGAGTTTTTGGACAGCAGTAGGCCTACAATTTGAACAAATAATATTATATAGTGTAATACAATAGTAGACTTTCAGAAAAAGACTATGCATAAAAATACATATAAAAGTTATTAAGCCTAAAAAGGATAAGTGAATTTGTAATGGATAGAAGATGTGGGATTCATAATGTTATGTATGTACCACACCCGCTACAGTTGTTTTATTATAACATAGGAGTCAGAATTGTAATGTATGAAGGAATAAAATAAACAAAAATATCCTTAACAGGGCCGGCGGAACCGGGGGGTGGGGAGACACTTGGGCCCGGGCCCCACCCACTTTTTGGTGGAACATATAATGTCTACGCAGATCCCTAAATGTTCAAAATGACAGATAGACACTTTAGTATTAAAGTGTAATTTTCCAACATCTAGAAATCCAAATTTCTTCGAATTTTCTCACCTCAGACTCAACCATGGGGGATTAAAGTTGATTTAGAGATTATCGTAGAGTTTATGTATTATTTAGCATCAAAAAGTCTTACAATTTTCTTGTCTCAAGAGGTGGATTTAAGCAAATGGCTTCCCTCCCACTTACATCCACACAATAAATTGGAAATTATGCGAAGAGGGGCTCAAAAAAGTCGCATCATTCAACACTGCAAAGTAGCTGATTTGTCACCAAATTCAAGCTCCGAAACCAAGGCTGATCTGGAAAACGGGACATTTTGATGGACTCTAATGTGTCTTTTAGCATAAAAAATGACGCAAAATAAGCTAGTCATGTAGGCAACATAATCATGGATAATTGCGGCACCATTACTTTTATCAGGTTTTAAAATCACAAATTTCCTATGAAGATCCTTAAGTATTTAACATCAGTTTAGCATCACAGTTTAATTTCTTATTATCAAAATCTAGGAAGTTACAAGCCATAGCCCTAATTGAGTTTTAATTTTCTCATGTTTAAGGAATAATTTAGGGAGAGCATCAGCATTAGAAAGTTGTTCCCAAATTGACTCGGCATATATATCCTTAGTTTTAGTTGCTAATCCATTACGTATGAAAAAAATTAATACAGATTCCTCATCCTTAGTTAGAGTTGCATTACTAAAGTTATTAATAATAAGGTTAGGATTCCTAGCTGTTCCATTAATTATTGCATGCTCTCTTAGAAGGCTATTAAACTTGCCTCTAGCTGAAACTTTTAACATTTCCTTATCTACAACAGATTTAACATGATAACTAATAACTAAAGCATGCAACCAAGTACAGTAGTAGACTTCATAAGGGCATCCTCAAGAACCTAAAAATTTGTTTTGTTTTTTGTAAATATTACTCCTCTTGGAATATCCTTGTGCACAGGTATATTATATTAAATGCTATATAGAGCATAACGCTGACAGAATAAATTACAGTACTAAATTTCAGTGTTTTATTTCTTAAATAGTTGAGGCCACTGGTCCTTCTATTTATATATACTATACAATCAATTAATGTTTTCTAGTGTGGTTGCAAATACATGTTCTTTTCTTATATGCTACTGTAAATAAACAAAATTTACTACTGCTTTGATGTATGGTTACACAATAATAGAAGAAACGTATTTAAAGAAGGCAATGAGCAGTAAAACTAAGGAATATAAAGATGTCTGAGTGGGAAATAAAATGGATAAACCAACATAAAATTAAATTCGTCTTCTATTAAATTTAGATTGCATAATTTAAATAAATTGTCTTGAAGTGGAACTTTGTTCCATCATTAATTTCTAATTGATGGTTCCTATAAATTTTGTAAATATTTTTTTTACAATTTCAATCTTTTATATTTAATAAATTATCATCACCACCACCACCACCCACTTTTTTGAATTAAAGGTTGGTTGGTTGGTCCTGGTTTTCCACAGTTTTGAACTTTCCACATGCATGTATCAGATAACAAAGCCTTTTTTCAACTAGGCACCCATGTACACCTATTTGCAAAAAGATTAAGAATACACAACAGTACATACTAAATTTTTAGTGGTTCCCAGAGTGTACAATGTTTACTCTAAGCGGTTCAATACTACTTAATATTGAGTGCCAAATACTACATCATTGAATGATAAATTCTGTATTTAAATTATTTTTTATAGTATGGCAGTAAAGATGAAGCAGAAGCTGCACGTGAGGCTCTTCATGGTAAGAAGTGGCCAAGTAGTAACCCTAAAGTCCTACATGTTGAGTATGCTGCAGAGAATGAGGTATGTACTCCAGCAATTGCACTGCATTTAAAAAACAAAGAATATTCCATCAAAATCACTGGTCCAAATGTTAAATCTTGCTCTTGTTCACAATTGAATAATTTAGCATGGTTAATTTTACCATACTCTTCTGTAAAACTTGTAAACTCAACCTTTTCACATGTTAGCCAAGGTCAAAACTCATGTGATTGCCCACTGTGGAGTTATGATTATACTTAAATGGTATACAAGCTAACTTTTCCTGGAGCAATTCTGTTCTTTGTTGACTAAATGGGGAAATTTTCCTAATGCCATATTAGTTAGTAAGTAGTTGGCAAACGTCTTGTTGCGAACAAACTGGCCAAGTAATGGTTGGTGTTTCAAAGTCTTCCAAGTCAGTACTAGCAATGATATTGTTACCCTAAGCCTAATTAAATCTTTGTGAATTAGTTGGATTTTCGGATATATAAACATTTTTTAACATACATACAAATTTAGACACTTTATATTCCTGATGCAATATTCACTACTGTAAATTATTTTCTTGGGATCTGAATAAGTTGTTTGGTTTTATATATATATATATTTTTAAAATTGTGGAACATGGAACCTTTAAGATTGGTTAAAATTTCAAGAATTTTTGCCATTGGTTTTAATAAAATAGAGTTTCAATTCTACAAAATCTTTCTATTCAGTTATTGAGAAGTAAAGGAGTAGAAATTCCCAAACTAATGGAAAGAGAAGTAAAGCAAGAAACAGAAAGGAATGAGTTACGCCAGCAACGCGAGAAAGCAAGACAAGAGAGATTAAGAGAGAAGGAAAATAGAGAGAGAAAAAGAGAGGTTACATCAAGGGATGGCAGACATGACGAAAGACCAAAAAGAAGTACGTCACGTGATCGAAGAAGACCTGGTCGCTCTCAAGAGAGAAGCTCCAGACATAAGGGTAAGTTGGTTCCATTTCACTTGTAATGCTACTATTATATCAGTGTCTTTGTTTACCATTGGTTATATAGCTAGAATAGCAATATTGATGTTATAACATTTTTAATTTGACAAACGTAATATCACGCCCATATCATGATTCCTTTCATTGCAATCATCTGATATCTTGAATTATATAACATGTGAGGACATGATCCATGGGGATGTTTATGCCACACATGGTAGTACTATGGCTTACTTGGTTAGATATCAAACATTGACAGCTTTTTTTTACTTGATTTATTTGGCGTTGTGAAACACAAAGGTGTCCTGCTGGTGGTGATTGTTCAGTACACCGGGTGGCAGTCCCCTACTCTTTTTCAAAACATGTACTGCATTCTTTAAAGTCTCATCTGAAAGACTGTGCAAACTTGTATTTTGACCCTCCAGCCAATAACACTTGAGAGTGGCTTGGTGTTGATCGAACTGGGGACCAGAGGGTCTCCATGGTTTAGCGCACAGCACAGCGATTTCCACTTGCTAAACCAACTGAGCTAAATGCCACTCTCCACGGCTATGGCTAGTTAGACCAATCCAAGAAAAATCTGACTACTTTTTTATTTGTGATGGTATATAATTTAATGAGATGAAAGATGGGATGTTCTGTTGTAGAATTGTATGAAAAAAGTATTTAGTATGCATGCCTAGCATGTGACAACCTTATGCTAGTTTTACCACCTCTGAAATTGTCAAGAATAGTATTTTATTGTGTATTTGTACTGTGTTATATCTTTGCAGCCAATATAGCACTTCATCTAAGTAACCCCTCCCTGTTGTGGTAGGTTCTTTTAGGTGCAAGTGACTAATTTGTGTACACAGGACAGAGTTTAAGTCTGTATTCGAAAAGACCTTTACAAGTTGGTCACTCACCTGTGTCAATAATTTGGCTATGGATTTTGGTGACATTGACTTAACTGTTGGGCAATCGACACCAACAGAATAATGCATGTTTATTATTTATTTTATCATTTTAGTGAAATCACCAGAACCAGAAGAACCACCTGCTAAACTATTGGATGATCTGTTCCGCAAAACCAAAGCAACACCTTGTATCTACTGGCTACCATTAACGCCTGAACAGGTCAGCATAATTTAGATTCATTCTGAGAAAACTACAGCCAACTCCAATAAAGGGAACACATCCCAATTAACAGGGCACATCCCTATCTAAAGGACTTTTGAGTCTTCCAGATGGTTGGTTCTACTGCTATTAAGCAAATGCTATTTGCATTAACCTATTACAAAAAAAGAACAAAAATGAATTATTAAATTGAAGCAGTGTTGGACCGCGAATCGTAACATCAACGCAAAACGTAATAATCAGCACAAAATCATAAAAAATCAACGCAATTCGTAATATTTTTTTTTTACGAAAAAAGCCACAAAACGTGAAAAGGGGGGGTCTCGCAAAACGTAAAAACAACATGTGTTGTTACGGTTTGCGGTTGTGTTATGTTTTGCGGTTCCGGGGGACGCAAAACGTAAAACATTGTCTCAAATCGAATAAAATTTGGGCTGGTAAGGAAAAAAGCTAGTCACCCCAGATCAAGTGCCGTTTTTGGCCAGTCCATATCTGGGGGACTATTCCATTATTAAAGTAGGGGTCGCCAGTGTGTGCAGTCATTGTGTGTATGCTGGTGGAACCTGGGCTCCACCCAGCCCTAGTGCTTTTTTCTTGACTAATAATATAATAGGAATCCAGCGCAGACCAACAACCCTACACCCCACCTCCATCCATTTCAGATCATCACTAGAATGCAATCAGCTATTTTAACATTTAACCTGTCTTTGTTATTTCACTCAAATACATTTATAAATGCTCACCCTCACTGCCTTCTTCCACTAACTATAATGTAATAATCGGT